>AYJT01038972.1:0-11411 GCA_001278415.1 Ocimum tenuiflorum
CTGAATGAATTTTGAGTGCAAGGACCTCCTATTTATAGGTTTTACAAGGCCTTTGGTCAAAGCAATAACTACCCACATTTAAGATAAATTAGGGTAAAATAATGACAAATGACAACCTAATAATTTAACGTCCTAATCCACTAGTAACTGTTTTTGTTGACCAAATCTGCCTTATGGCACATCCATACTCATTATAACCTGGCCAGGCGTCTGAGCTCGGCTTTGGTGCTCTGTGCTCCTGGCTTCCTAGCTAGCATTCCAAGATTCTTTTAGTAAAGTTCTCCAGCCAGATGTCACCTCAGCTTGCATCCTCCCGTATGATGTTCTTGCTCACTTCCTCGTAGTTGGGACTTTGAACTTGGCGCCTAGAGCCAGAATCGCTTAGCTCTTTGTCTTGGCTTGTACCAGCTCTGACTAGCACCTCGGACTGTTCAACTTCGCTGGGACCTTGGACTTCTTTCCGCCTAGTTAGCCGCACCAAACGCGCTAACTGAGATTAATCACCTGTAGCCGTCTTGTCTGAGCTTAGCTTCCTGCTCCTAGCTTCGCTTAGCTTGATTCCAGATCATCCTCCAGGCTAGCGACCTCAATTGGGCTCGCATTCACGAAATTACCTGCAAAGGAGCTAATTATACTTGCTTACTTGGATGCCACGCCAGGCTGGCTGGCACGGTGTATCCTAACTGATACTGTGGAGGTTTTGACCCCAACATTAGTCCCTTTATCTTCGGCACAGTTGATCGAGGAGAATGTGGTGAAGAAATCCAGCCCATCAGTTGCGTCAGTTATCTTTCTCCATACGCCCAGTAACTTCATCATTTTTTCTCTCTCCAGGTTACTTCTTCTTCAACTTTCTCCCTTTTGTTTTCACTATGTCCTTTTCCTTAGCGATTCCAAGAATCCACCAAGCAACAGCACTGCAAATCAATCATAGAGTCCACCGAGAGCTCCGTACGTTGAAATGCTTCAGAGGCCCTTTTCTTGGAGAGCTTGAAAAGCTAGTTCAGAGAGACCCTGACCGAGTGTCTGCAAGCTAGATGAATTTCAAAAAGGATTTGACAGAGAAGTTAGAATAACTTCAAAAAAGAATTAACAATTGACTTTCCCACTTTTCCTAGTGGGTTTACAACACAATTGCAAAATTACGGAATTTTAAATCAAGAGCCCCGAGCTAAGAAAGCTTCAAATGGTTCTAATACTGAGATTTCCTTTCATGCAATAGTACAAAATTGTATTTTTCTTTTTTAATTTAAAATTTGTAATCAAGAGCAAAAAGTATTCGCACACACCTCGGAAGCATAAATAAGAGTCCAAACAACAAATAAATGGCTAGCTTTCCGAAGAATCATGCCCTTTTTTTTTTTAATAAACCAACTGAAATGATGAATTTTGATAAATTCAGTTTCACTCACCACAGTATCAGACATGTGAGAAAACAAATGACGTTGTTTTGAAGTGAGAAGAGCAAAAGCGGGGGCTAGGGCATGAGGTCTCCATTTTCCCCCTTTATCTAGCCTAGAAAATTCACATTTCCTAGCATTTACTGTACTAAAAGTTTTCTTTAATATAAATGGAAGATTATTTGATTTTGGTATACGTAAAACTAACTTTATTTATATTTGTATAAAAAATAAATATTTCCATGCATTTCATTTAACAACTAGTCCGCTTATCTCGAATAACTAGGGTGAATCATGTAGCGTGTAGGAGATTGTAGTAGAGACAACTTGAGGACGAGTCGACGGTCTAGGCTGCAGTATATTCGAGAAATAGATTATCTAGGCTATTTGATATACTGATACATGCGATACATTGACATATATTTTGTTATCTGACCTGAGTAGATAATCAAAATCTCGGTCATTTAACTGAATCTAGTTTAATAGAGTTTAAGTTATATATATGCCTTGTGTGTCATTTTGATTTACTATGTGCGAGAGCTTGTCGTCAGTTCAATAATCTCTAATTCTTGAATGACAGCAAATCATATATGTAATATGATAAGCTGTAAACTCGTCTTAAGCGACCACATCTGTTTCAGGATGATAACACTTCCTTGAGGTGACCATAAGGTTTATTATACTGAACCTTGCAGTTGATTAAGTTCAGGTACGATAATAAGGATGAACTGTGTGACTCAAGAAAATTAAATAAAAGATTAATTAATTAATGATTGTCATATATCTTAAATGTGGGGTCCGTTCAATCTAATACAAGCCCCGACTCACCATCTGAGGATAGAGGGGTAGGTATGTATCGGTTTTATGGTGAAATGAATCTGATATTGATAAATTAATTTATGTCTATGGGCTAGACATAGAGAAATTAATTTATTGATATACTCATTCTATTTTCTTATAATTGGTCCCTGGATTGACCCAATAGCCTTTTATCCAAGGAATCCTAGGTCTAGTAGGAAATAACATACTATTTCTCCTATAAATATGAGTTTGTGATTAAGAATTATAGCATAATTCACATGATAGAATAATCACAGAAACCTTAGGGGCACGTCATAGTGGGCAACGCTTACCGCTTGGGATTCAGTCGGAGATTTCGCGATCTGTCATCGCCGGACTACGTGAAATTAGGTGATGGATACAACTTAGAATCTAATTCTAGAGTCATCTTCTACATCTGTAGACGAACTTTGTGCCAAATTCGTAAGTATATTCCGCAACATCTATATGCTGCAATTTATGATTTCTTAGATGCATGTCTAGGCAATAACTAATGTATGATAAGTTATAGTACCCGAAATACAATCCAAGCAAGACTAATTGACTCACTTTTCGCATTTCTACAAAAGTAACAGATTATCAAGAAGAAACAAATGCAAGATGAATTGAAGAATTTCCAAGAGAATTATTGGAATTGAAGGAGAAAATTGTTTTATTCAATATCGCAGAAGGTAGACGTGTTTTTGTTACAACCAATCAACTCTGAATCAGTTAGCAATGATTAGCTAAGTAACTAACTATTAAACTCAACGGCGGAAATGGCTAATAGACCCTTCCACTGGTAATTTAAGTTGCAGCTGAACAGAACTTATGCAGCTAATCTCATCAATTTTTATATGCAACATTTTAAATTTCTTGAAATAAATTTCTCTCGCATTATTCAGGGGATTTGAAATTTTGTAGATGTTCACTATTTTTTCGACCGAAAATTTGGTTTGGTGTGAAGAGTTTCGGTTGGGTTATCGGCCGGGTGAAGTGTTTTTCACAACTGATGGAGTCATACGTGGCAAAAAGATATTAGTGAACGCCAAAAATGAGTTATCCTTTTGGATAATAAAAGAACAACACAAACTGAAAAGCTCAGAAAAAATGGCGGCCACATCAACAGTCTCACTACTTGTTACTAATTCAATTCCCCAATTTTCACGACAATTATCCCAGACAAGGGAGTATGTCAATGGATATTCTCCGCCGAAATTCGGCATGAAGAGATTGCGCGCGGGGCTGTCGCAAGTGGAGCCGGATCTCAACGAAGATCCCAAGGACAGATGGGCGACCAACGGGATTGACGAGGTCTTTCAATATTTTCTCATTTCCAATTTGCTTTTCGTTCATTCTTTTGTTGTTTGATTGATTGCAGGAGGATTATGTGTACGGGAAGTATGATGGCCATCATACATATTATGAGAGTGATGACAGAGGTTACGTTTATTTTTTTATTTTTGGGATTTTAATGATATTTCTTCTGGAAATTACAAACTGTTGGAATGATATGAATCTGATTCTGATGATTTCAAATTATGCATTCCACTCATTATCAAGGCTTTTTTAAATTAATTTGGAGCCATTTCTTATTGTGAAATAGAAAATAGACATGCTCAAAGTTTTTAATAATGACGAGTACCTTATGATTCTCAAGATGAGTCTAAGTTGGTTTTATTAATTTTCTTTGCAAACAATGCATTATACGTATCCTTCTATTCATGCCCCTTTTGTCCCTTGCGTGTTTTTTGCATCATACGTAGTGTTTTGCGGCTGTTTTTGCTTCACTTTGCTGCTGCGTTTCTTCTTCGTCTCTGATGGAAATGGAATAATAAGAGGCAAAGAAACTGCAGAAAATAAAAGAAAAGAATTCTACCCTAAGGTCCCTCCAAGCGTAAACATGCGTGGCCAAAAATCTTGATACTTCCTTGAGCATAAAATAAACTTACAAGAATCTATTTTCAATAGACAAATTGAATCAAGCAAATCCCAATCTAAATAAAAATAGAAAACAACTTATCTTAGGTTTGTGTTTGAGCTTGCAGCTTGATTAGAGATGCTCTAAACAGGTTTATCGAGACCTTTTTAATGTTGGGTATAGGTTTGTAGTAAGTAATGAAAAGCAAAAAACAAAAAAGCTTCGGATAATTCCAAGGAAACAACTGTCATTGTCATTATCTTCTTCCTTGTTCAAACTCAGTTGTTTATTCTGTGTCCTAAAGGGAGATACGTGGCTTGCAATATTTATATTGTAATTGTGTAGCTTAACAAATGCTGTTTATTGCATGCCATTAGCAAAAGAAATATCTTTCAATGAACAAACATAAGACAACTTGTTCGTGCAATAATAAAAGGAAAAGATTTTAAGTAGGGCATTTCTGTCATGTTTGCTGAGAAAATTGTCTGTTTATGATCAGTATGGACTTGTAATTGGTTTCAGAACAAAGGTCCATTTGTACCCAATAAGTTAGCATAAAATCAGTCTACCTTCTTTTTCACTACGGATCCCCTATTACGTAATCATATTACACATTGTGTTATATTGTTTATATTATTGACAAGTGTATTAATCAAATGAGATTAATTATGGTAGAATCTTTCTTTATTAGAGAAGCGATTTATTTTCATTGAGTATAATTTTCAATAATCTAAATAATGTAACACAATGTGTAATACCATTGCGTAACAGAGAATCCAAACCATTTCTTTTATGTTATTTGAGCACGCAAAGATAAAGTATTATTAATGTTAAACCTCTCTATCTTCTTACTTTCCTCTTTCAGGATCATTCTGGGGAGCAATTGCTGAAGATTATGCTGCCATTGGACCTCCCACGGGATTCCAAGGTATTAATGTTATACTAGTCTATATCAGCGGTGGACCCAAAATTTAGAATTGAGGTACGAAATTTATAATACAAAAATATATTAATAAATATTATTTAATATTCAAAATCTTATAACAGAATATAAACAATTAACACAGAAAACACACAACATTCAAACAAAACTACATAGGTACTTGTTTACTCGGGTATGTCGAGTCGTCATTTTTTTGAAAGCAGTCTCTAAAAAAATATCTTGCATGGATGGGGTTGTTTAATCATATTACTTATGTTGCCAATAAAGTGGGAGAAAATTTTTAAATAATGTATTTATTTTTAATATTTTACAAACGCCGCGAAGATTATTTTAGTGGGACTAATTTTTTTTGAAATTTAAGTTGCAATATTACAATAAACCTCAACCTGATCTCCCCCACATAAATTCGAACTCTTGATCTTTAAGATTATGAAAAAAGTATTTACTTACTTACACTGATGTGGTAGACTAGTGGAACTAATTTTAATTGTTAATTGATGAACTTAAATATTTGAGGTGTTAATTTTATATTGGGACTCTAAAGATTTGATGTGTTAATTTTTTATTAGATTGTAAGTTCTAGGAAAAAAAGTTAATGGGGATACTATTAAGGTTTAATTTTTTTAAAAAATACAATTATACACACACATGTATTTACTAAAATTTTTCTGATGGTACATCTGTATTCTATAAAATAAAGTAGGTCCGCCAGACGCAGTGGTCGATATACTTGTGACCGTAACAATGGAATTACCAATTATTTTATGTGTCAACAGGTCTTATTTCATGGTTTTTCCTTCCTGCAATTGCTGCTGGGATGTATTTCAATGTTCAGGTAACATCTCATGCATTAGATTTAATTGTTTAATTTTATGTTTTTAATGATTCCTTCTTCTTTAATGTTCATCTACATTATGTTTTCTTTGAGATATTTATCATGATTAATTTTTTAATGACACCAGTAGTTAATTATGATTTATTTGTTAATTAAGCAATGTGTTTGTTATGTTATTCGGCAAAATACATAACTAATATAGAGCATGATCTAACCACTTAATGTTATTCATTGTTCTTAATACTGCTTCTTTACAGGGAGAATACCTTTACATAGGTGCAGCTCTTTTCACGGTGGTATTTTGCATAATTGAGATGGACAAGCCCAGCGAGCCACACAACTTTGAACCTCAAATATATAACATGGAAAGAGGAGCTCGTGACAAGCTCATATCGGATTACAACACCATGGACATATGGGATTTCAACGAGAAATACGGCGAGCTTTGGGATTTCACGGTCAAGAAGGATATCACAAAGAGATAAGAGTATGTAGGGGTGTAAATGAGCTGAGCTACTCGGATCTCGACTCAATAAAAGTTCTTTTGAGCTTGCTTAGTAAAACTCGTTAACTAAATGAGTCAAACTTGAACTTTGTAGTATTCGATACGAAAGCTCGTAGGCAAGCTCGTTAGCCAAAATAGTAAGAAATATGAAATTATTAATTTTATAAAAATTGTATTTTTATTTCTTTAGATAGTGGTATGTATATAAGCCTTTTAACTGATTTTTGTCGTTGATAAGAAAAGAATGAATTTGAGTAAATATAATATTTTTTGTGATTAAATTGATTTATTTTTAAAAGAAAACAATAATTATTTAAATTTAAATTTATACTTAGAAAGTTCGTGAAGACTTGATTTAAGTTCGTGAACATCCAAATATTCAATAATAAAATTCAAAGTTTGACTCGCTACTAAACTATTTAAATTTGAGCACAACACGATTCGGCCCGACTTGCTTCGATTATACTTCTAAGAGTATGAAGAGCAAAAGGTCCATAAATTGTCTACTTTTCCCCAATCTTTCTGTTATTAGGTCGATGAACTTGCCACATTACACGATAATTCAAGAACATTTTATGCCAAAAGTAGTCTAAGCTCTGGAAATTAGGTATGACTAGTATAACTTTTAAAATTATTAATCACCAATGTGGTCAAATAATCCAATTCTAGGTGAGGACTCGGCGAACATCTTGTGTATATGTTTTACCTTTTTATATATATGTTGTACAATGGAAGAGAACTCCTGTCAAGGTTCATTCGCTTCTTCCTAGTAAGAAACTGTCAGAGTTAAAAGTCTGAAACGCTCACTGGTAAAACACCAAATACTCAATAAAATTCAAACTGAGTATCCCAGACAGAATGTCTGACCAATACGTGAATAATAAAAATCTCCTGCTAACCTTAGAAATTAAACCAACTTAAATACTATAAAAAGCCCATGCCAAAGTCCATGCAAGAGCGTCCAAAATAATAAAAAATAAAGCACTTAAGCAAAATATGAAATACTAAGATTATTAATTTCGCGCCGCTACTGCTGCTCTCCTCTTGTACACTCGAACACGTGTATCAATAGCCTCCACCTTTGAAATAGCCTTGTCCTCAAGGCTAAATGTCGGAAATTGGCTTTGCAGCTCTTTTTCATCTAACTAAGTCGCCTCTTCCTCCGCCTTACTTGTCCATTTCACAAGGACCTGAGGTACTCGTGCTTGCCCTCACCAAACATTCCGCTCAAAATTCTCTCCGGACAGAACTCTAATTCCTCGGTAAATGCCTCGGGGGTTAAGTGTGTGATTGGGCCATTTGGAGCTCCCATGGCTAGCTTCAATAGGGACACATGGAATATGGGATGAATACGTGAGCTTATTTCTAGCTTTAGCTTTATTATTTTATTTATTTTTAACCCGGGGCTTTGGAAATGACTCACAACCCGTACTTTGAAAGAAATATGATTCTCAACTACGTAAAGTCTATCATCATACCTAGACTTTCAAATACAAAATTTTCTTAGATGCAGTTTTCCTTGATTCAAAGGCTTCTATCTCATGTGCCGGACCCGGCGAACAGGTTCTAAAGTGGGTTTTCCTGCTTAAAACCTTGCAGTATCATCGATATTTCCAGTTGAGGACTGACAATGACTTGATTCTCTACTCCACTTGGTTAACTTCAACGACTTAATTTCGAGCGATATGCAACCTGACCCACTCGGTTCTCAACTTCAAAGGACCCGAAGAATCGGGGAGCCAGCTTCGCTGCAGCTATTTCTGCCTGTAAGGACGAAATTTCAGCCATACCCAGTCACCTACCTTGAACTCCATATCTTGACGGTGTTTATTTGCTTGTTTGATCATTCTTTGTTATGCCCTTTCCAAATGGGAACAAAGTTGTCTAAGAATAATATCCCGACTCTTCAACTTGTCTGCGAGCGACTGCACCCTTATCTCCCACATCCAAAAACTGATGAATAACATGCGGGGGTCGACCATACACCACCTCAAATGGTGATATTCCAACACTAGTTTGGAAATTGGTGTTATAGCAGTATTCAGCCCACACTAACCACTTACTCCATTCCTTAGGCTTTGCTGACGAAAAACATCGGAGGTATGTCTCCAAACCACAATTAAGCACTTCAGTTTGACCATCCATTTCTGGGTGATATGCCAAACTCATCTTCAGTGTTGTTCCTGTGGCCTTAAACAATTCACGCCTAAAAGAGCTCACAAAGATCTTATCCCTGTCTAAAACTATGGATGCTGGAATACCATGCAGCTGGACAATTTCGCGACAAAATAAATCTGCTACTTAGCGGGCGGTAAAGGGATGTCGGAGGCCCAAAAAATGTGCATACTCAGAAAAGAGATCCACTACAACCAAGATGCAATCTATACCACCTGCACGTGGTAATCCTGTGACAAAGTCCATGCTGATATCCTCCCAAACCACGTGACATGTCACATCATTCCCATCCAATACACATTTGCCGCCAACTGTCTGTAGGTGCGAAAAACACCTGAGTGACCCCCTATAGGATTATAATGAAATTCGTTGATCAAACGGTCCGTCCACTCTGATGTGCATGGTATCACGACATGGCCCTTATAGAATAATTTCCCATCCACTAAGGAGAAATTCTTTCTCTCCTCTGCTTGCTGTAGGGCTGCAATAATTTTTTGTCACTCGGGGTCAATCTGTATTGCATTTTGAAGCCCAGACCAATCTACCCATGTCGGTGAACTAACCGCACACAACTCCCCATTCGGATCAACCCCTTCATCGTGACGAGATAGTGCATCAGCCACCTTGTTCATATGACCAGATTTGACTTTGATGTCGAAGTCATAGCCCAACAATTTGGCCACCCAGTATTGTTGTGCGGGTGTCGTCAATGGTTGTTGGGATAGATGATGAAGGTTGCGTTGATCTGTCCTCACAGTGAATCGACGACCTAAAAGGTATGGTCGCCAATGTTGCACGGCTAGGACTAAAACCATGAGCTCCTTTTCAGATGCATATTTGGCTAATGTACGTTCTGCCACCCCTTGCCGAAATAAGCAATCGGGTGACCTTCTTGCATTAGTACTGCACCAAGGCCTACCCCTGACGTATCACAGTCAATAACAAATGTCTTACTAAAATCAGGCATGGCTAATAGGGGAGCAGTAATGAGTGTTTGTTGAAGTGCACGAAAAGAAATGGTCACCTCTTCTGACCATTCCCAAAGCCGACTGTGCTCGTTCTTCAATAGAGATGTCAAGGGTACAACAATTTTTCCATAATCACGAATGAAACGCCGATAATATCTCGTCGATCCCAAAAATCCCTGGACTCTTTTCACTGTAGTAGGCAATGGCCATTGGGTGACCACAGTCACCTTGGTCGGATCCATTTCCACTACTTTATATAGATACCCCATGTCCCAAATAATCTACCTTCTTGCTGCCAAATGCGCACTCTTTTGGGTTGATGGTAAACTCGTGTGTCTGTAGCATGTGAAGTACGCAATCGAGATGGTGTAGGTTCATCCCACGACCAACTAAAAACGAGTATATCATAAAAAAATAAGTACAAAACGCTACAAATGGGGCCGAAAGATCTCATTCATTATGGCCTGGAAAGTAGAGGGAGCATTGGTCAATCCGAAGGGTATGACCGAAAAATCGTAGTGAACAGAATGTGTGCGAAAAGATTGTTTTGGGGATATCAGCCTCGGGTACGTAAATCTGATGGTACCCAGCTCACAGATCCAACTTACTATAACATTGGGCACCATGCAGCTTATCTAAAAGTTCTTGTATTACAAGAATGGGATACGTATCTGGGTTAGTACATTTGTTGAGCTCTCGATAATCCACACGAAACCAACTGCCATCTTTCTTGCGAACTGATAGGACAGGACTAGAATATGGATTGCATGACGACCGTATGACGTCGGCCTCCAGCATCTCAGCCATAAGTTGCTCCATCTCATCTTTCTGTGTATGATTATAATGATATTGGCAAATAAAAACTAGCCCTGTATTTGGATGCAAAGTAATACGATGGTCAAGGTTCCGTGTAGATGACAATGAAGAGGGTAGTGACATGACTATGGTCTAGGTAGAAAGTAACCGTGTCAATGATGATTCTTTGTCAGGCGGCAGCTCCCCCATCGAAATCCCATGGACAAAGGGAATGTTGCCCAAGTACCATAATAAACAACTATACTCCACATCATTTAATTGTTGCACCTGAGCAGGTGCAACAGCTTGATGATAAAAGGATGGATCCCCCGAAGAGTGATGAGCTGATTTTCGATAGTAAAAGATATTGTGAGATCACTCCAATTTACTTTGACGTCCCCCAATTGAGCCAACCATGAAATTCCCAGAATGAGATCCACGCCACTTAGTGGAAACACAAAACAATCCACGAGGAAGGTATGGGAGTTCTAGTAGACTGGTACATTACGACAACAGCCTACTGCAGATATTCGGTCACCATTGCCTAGCACCATTAAGAATATCATTACGTGATCCACACTTAACTGGGCACTTCGTGCTGCTTTCTCTGAAATTAAACAATGGCTAGTGCCACTATCGATCATTATGAGTACCTTATAGTGGTCAATCTGGCTTAATATTTTCATTGTTCTGGGTCCATTCAAGCCTTGCAAACATAGAGGTGAGAGGTGTAGATGTTGCAGTTCGGTGTCACAGTCATCTTTATGTTGAAGTTGGTGTAGATGTTGCCGGTTAGTTTAGCTCCTTATACAATTCATCCTCTGATATATCGCCCACTGCTGCAAGAATCACATTAAGTGACTTGGCAGTGCATACATGGAGTGGTGTATAGGGCTTGGAACACCTAAAGAATTTGCCAGTAGCCCTATATTCCTTGAATTCCCTTAGTGATAACCTGCAAAAATTACATGGTGGTGGCTGACGAGGGCCTTATTGTCCATCCGGGGTTGGTGGTAGCTGATAATCGATCTTTTTGCATGTGTTTTGATT
>AYJT01038981.1:0-14494 GCA_001278415.1 Ocimum tenuiflorum
AGGGTAGAATCGTCAGAGAAGAGGAACCACCATTGTTGAATGAAGTGAAAATACAGTTGGTTTCGTTACAAACTAGGCGGCCAATGTGGGGCCCGCCGCTGAAGAACTAAACTACTACATTTTATTTGCTTCATTCATTTTTACCCTCTTCTTTTCTCAAAGGTTTTGAGTTTTTTATTTTGTAATGGATTTTTAGTACAATATTTGACTTGTATCTTATTAGGACAGGATACACCCAAATCAAATCAATTTGATTTTTCTTTTTTTTTTTTGGAAGAAAATGATTTTCATCGATGGGATGAAGTGTATATAGCTTCGTTGAAGATTTGATTACAGACATGGGTAGGAGTTTTAAGGATAGTGAATAATAGAGTACTACTTATTTGATGGAATATGAGACCTTTAGCTAGCTCATGTGCTATAGGATATCATGGACATTTGGCCGAATTTTGGTAAATAAATTAATTTGCCTAGTTTGGTGGGTAATTTTTGGTTCGTTAGTTTCTTAAGAAAGTTACTAGTTGGATGATTTCAAATATACAATCAGGTGTAACATGTCAAACCAAAGTGATTTGATTTGTTCGGCTGTTTAATTTGAAAGTGATATTTAACTATTCTAGTTTGAGGGAAAAAAAATACTATACCATAACTATTAATTTAAACTATACTTTGTCGATTAAATCGAACTTTAGGCACCAAATTACTGCGGGTTATGATTTATACAAGTATGTTGATAAATGTGATATTGAAAACTAAATTTAATATTGAGTGAGTGGTAGTGGGTAGGTGAGATGGGAAGGCTGCTGTCAAATTAACTATTATTATATAATGTTTTTTATTGGTATAAATACTATTCTTCGTCAAGTGAGTCCAAATAAGGCAGCTAAGTTTTTAATAATAAGAAGAATAACGTGCGGTGTACCAACTCATACTCAGTAACACCCCACTTTATTTCTTGCAATGGGGAAGCATGAATCTTGGATCACCTTATATATCATTCACGAAATGTTGATTAATATTTCCCATTGCCAGGTGGCTTGCGTGGAATCTTAATATCATTTTAGAGTTCATCTGATTGGTGAATTTTTGGAATAAAAAAATTAAATAATTCTAAAACTAGTTATTTAGTTGACGGGACTCTGAAAATTAATATTTGAGAATCATTCTTAAATTTTTGGGAATCCATATCTCTATGTTTTGGGAAATTTTGTCTCATTCCCAAGTTTCATTTTCAAAATCAGTTTCTTTTGTTTTTTATGTTATTAATATTAATTTTTTACTTATTTAATTTTTTATAAAGAAATTATGTCATTTTTTTATAGTATTTTTTACTTTCAATAGCTAATATTTATATATGCCTTAAATTTTTATAATTAAAATTTCATGTCATTTTTTAGAATTATTTTTTAACAAAATTTTATCTTTTTATTTCATGTCATTTACAATTATTTTTATTTTATTATTTTTTTAAAAAAATTCTTGTCATTTCATAATTATTTTTTTACAATTTTTATTGTCTTATATCAGGTTCTTTGTAATTATTTTCTTTTAAATTTAATTCTATTATTTTTAAATGCAAAAATATTTAATAAATGAGTAAATATTATAATTTTTATTTTCCAAGTTTTGTTTTTTTAATTTTTATTGAAATGATTAAACACATACATGTTCTATTTACTATCAAACAATACCTAGTTAAACCAACACTCCCTCAAAACTTCAACTATTTTTTTTCCAGAAAAGTTTGCACAGTTCAAATGAATGTTTTATCTAAAGCCACAGGTTTATTGAAGCTAGTTTTTGTTGAGTTATAATTAAACATCTTTCTTATATTGTCACTTTTTTTGAACGATTTTTCATATCGACACTTGATAATCTCACAGGTTATGATATTCCTTGTATATATTTCATCTTATTCTAATTCATTTTTAATGGGAGAAAACCTGTCTGGTCACATGCTTTTGGAACGAGCATAGCTGTCCAAAATTGACCAACTTCAATCATCACAATCAATGAAAAAATAAGTAAAACAAAAGAACTAAATAAGTCAGCACCCATTGCTTGACCATTTGATGTGATAACAAATCGACACAAGTCCAATATTTTTAACACGATCTATTTCTGAAGAACAACAAGAAGAATCAAAAGATTCTTGATAATTCAACTTTCACAAACGAATCAGACATATACGTTGTGTATAGGCCACACATCTTAACAACCTCATCATTGAAATGATTAAGTTGAACCGCAATCAAAATAGCTTATAAACTATAACAATTCTTTTAACAATTTACTCTCATACATCAAAACTTGGGTCTGAAAATTCACCTTGGGCAGCATTTTAGCAGATTTTCCTACATTACAACATTAAAACATCAAGCTTTAACCTAGTCAGAATCTGGATCGCCATCGACAATATCTGGTATTAAATCGCTCGACTCATTGTCTGATTCAACCATCATCCCTCTGCTTGTGTCTGTATATGTTAGCGTATCAGATGCTCTTTCAAATATTGCAGAAAACTCGTTACATGAGGTTTCTGGAACGTGTTCTGAATTAGACGCTTCTGTCCCTTTTCCAACTCCAGAAACTGCATCACCCTTAGCTGTTAAATCATTCTCCACAGGGAAAGATGGAACAGGCTGGTCGTTGGGACCATTTTCCGAGGTGGTAACATTGTCTTTCTCAATACCAGAAACGGCCTTATCATAAGTGAATTTCTCAGTGGAAGGGTCTCCGGTCTTGTCAGCATAATGTGCATCCTGTTGCCTCTTGGTGACTTGAATCTCCATTTCATCATCCTTTCCAGGCCAATTTTCAAGCAGATCATCGTCTTCTGATTCAGGCTCACCAATTTGATAAGTGGTATTAGGCGAGTGGCCTAGAACTTGAAAGTCATCAACACTAGAATGGAAATCTGACAATGGAAGGCCCCTTGGGTGTATGAGCACTTCCAAGGCTAGCAGTGCGTGCCCACAATACTCAGCAAGCTGTGTGCTCGCTGCTTGCATACCTACAGAATATATAAACATAATCAATGAGAGAAGCAACGAGACTTCGGAGCAACTCATGTCTATACCATGTTATAGTACACATTGCAAACAGTTAGCTGTGAAGCACAATTATTTCACACATGCATTGCCTTGAGCAATTGTAATTTAGTAAGATTCAAGAACGAAAGAATGATAGACCAAAAGAGCTCCAAACCAAGCGCTAGATGATGCACAACTATTTCATCCATGCATTACCTCTACGGAAAAGCTCCAAACCAAGCGCCATATGAGATGGCCGTGCTCTGCCTGGCGAAAGAAGAGATGCCAAAAGTGCACGTAAGGCGGCTAATTGGAAGTCTGCCAACGTAGGCATAGCATCACCTGACAGAAGAATCTTTCTTTCGCCCTTGGACCATCCCCCTCTACAAGCATATGTAGCCACCGTTATGAGTAGCTTATCAACATTCCCTCGCCAGCTTTCGGATCTAATTGAACCACCCTATTGACAGATGTAAATCTTTTAACTCAAATAACATTTAGAAGTGAAACCGGAATGAAACAGCTACTACTAAATGTTACCTACGGAATACTTTACTTTAGTATTAAATTAACAAAATATAATACTACACTACCATGTACTGTGATGGATATCACAATATGATAGTAGGAAGTAATTTAGAAAGAATGAATCTTGATGTTGGAAAATCCCATGACATATTCAAATTTTGTTACTAGAACTTATCACCCATTAGAATGTAAATAAAGCATTTATACTCCTTGTGATTATCATCAAAGAACATACCACAGTTAGCAGTGTTTCTAGTGCCTCCAGTGCTGCAATCTTGACAGATATTGAAGTTAAACTATACGACATTTCCACTTTCAGACCACCATGATCAGGCTGTTCTTGCAATGAACTTTTAGTGCGCTTCCTCTTCTTAATGTTGAACTCAATTAATTCTGGCTGGACCTTTTTGTTTGCAACTGAACTTTTGCTATCATTCTCATCGCCAGAGAAATCTAAGTCAATAAATACACTTCTGATAATATCCTGGCTAACATGGACCGCAAGCCCTGTCCAGAGGAAAAAAAAATGACAGCAGTCACTGGAAGATTTGTAACAGAAAGATTTAGAAGATTGTAGCTTCACATGAATAACTCAATGCACAAAGTAACTTAACTTTATTGCATAAGTTTAAACATAGCACACACACACAATGGAAATGTTTCTCAAAGAGCAAATGCTACAAATTTGTATAAGCCAAACAGAAGTGAAACATATGATTAGTCATAGGAAATAGCATGTTGTCACGGTTGATTTTATGATGATTGCATTAAACTAGTTAATATTTATACCATTAAAGTTGATTTTCCCTCTCATTATTTCATGAATTAATCTAGAATAATTTTTTCCATGCAGGTGATGCCATAAAAATAAAACAAAATTGTTTCCACACAGCATTAAAATTAAAAGAAGGTATGCCAGATAAAAAAAAACGAGGTTATTGAAACAGTCAAAGTACTACATAATGCAATCAGGGCAAACCAAGTTTAAAGGAAACGTATCATGTTTTGATTAAATGATCCAACTTTTGACGTGGGATTTCAGGATACAAGTTAAAGTTAACAAGCTCAATAACTTGAATCTCTCCAGAAAATAAAATTATACATAAGATATGTGCATAAGTATAAACTCAGCTAATTACATCAGCATACAATACGTAGAAAACGAAATGCATAAGCATCTGATAAACTTTTTAAATATGTTGTCATACCAACACCCATTGACATCAGCAGAGCTTTCAGAAGTGAGTACCCTTTGATCTTCAGATCAGGGAATTTGCATCTCCTCAAGAATTCTTGCAGAACCTCTAATATATCCGCAACATGAGGTAATAATTGGCTGCAAAAAGGGGGGCAGGGGGAAATCTGAACATTTATGGAAACATGACAAATCAAGATTAAAACTGAAGTTCTTAGAAGAAATTTGACAGAGCGTTTACATTCTAGGAGACATGACAGCAATAGAAACAATAGAACAGCATGTGAAGGAACTAGAATCTATTTGTTGCCTCAGCATTATCCTTTTGTACTTTAAAATTTTAATTCGTATGGTTTCTTTCTATAATGTTTATTATCCATAGCTGTTTAAAATGCTTTTTTACAATGTTAATGTACCTGCCCAAGCCCTTGACAATAGCTGTGAGGATGTTCAGACATTGGAATTGCAGATTCGGAATTTCTGAACATATAAATTCTTGTTTGAGCGTGGTCATAAAAGAATATGAGGACACAGATAATGAACCATCAATCAATAGCACCCTCCCAGCAAGGGATGTTAGACCAGTAACAGGAACAGATACCTGCCATTTTACACAACCATTATTGTGTGTATTATGCTTGGCAGAAATAAAATAGCAAAAGATGATCTCAAATTTTCGTCCGGAAGCGGATACCATAACAGGATAAGAAGTTGTGAGCATGTCAGAGCAGCACTGCAGAAGAGAAGAAATTCTAGATGCCATCAGTCGTTCGGGCCTCTTGGTTGAAATATCTGAATTTTGTTCAGACACTGATAAGCCTCCTAGTGGTGGTGGGGGTTCTTTTCCAGCTGGAAGCAAAGCTCTCATTGCTTTAGCACTTTTTGCTTCTGCAATAACAGGGCCAAGTTATAAAATTTCACCAATATCAGCAACTCAAGGGAAACTTCTCACAGTACCTTCTTCTATACCCTGAAAGGCATCATTCAACTGACTGTTTACATAAAGTAAGATTTTATTCATCATTATGAACCAGCTATCCTCATCCCCTTTTGCTTTTGGAAGCAATGATAATCCACGGCCAAGCTTCTGTAACAATGAATGACAATAGTTTGGCGACTGTATTCCAACATAGTAACATGCCAAAAGATTTATGAACTCAAACCTTTAACACACTTGGACTACAATTTCCAGATATGAGCTTTGAAACAATAGCACCTTCAACCTACAAATGATAGATATGCTTGAGCACATGTATGGATTTGGTCATAATTATCCAAACTAATAAATTAACCAGCAGGATGTCAAAAATTTCAAAGTTACATTACATTTGGAGATGAATCACTTACATTGTCATAATGTCTGTGGACCGATGATGGAAAAAAATCTATCAAGGTATGCAAGAGACACATAGCTTCTTCCTGCAAGTCAATAACCCATGATAAACAAATAAGAAGAAGAAAAAGAATGAATGACCTTTTACACTTGAAAACTTGTTTATAAAACATTGGTTGAAGTTATATCATGAACACACTTTTCTCAAACATACAGGAAGTGAATTGCAAAGGGAAAGACAAAATAATTAACAAAAATGTTCAGAATCCATTGTTTCATTCATATTTTGCAATTTTATGTCTGTTTCAAACATGTCAACATATAGTTCATGCGGGAAAATAGAATCGTTTTACCTACCTTCTACTTAGATCATCAATCTACTAATGAATAGTTGAGTTGACATGCCATTGTATAGTTGCAACACATTTGCATTCAAAATGCACTTGAAAAAAAAGTAAATTACAGTATCCAGAAATTCCAACAAAATATGTAGGTCCTTTACTTTTATAGTCTATGTGTCTCATAAGCATATAGGAAAATTTTTCATGAATCTTCCAACTCTTTTATAGCAGACTGCTGAAACGATGTTAATTCAGCCTGCAGCTACATCAATTTGATATATCTCTATAGAGTAAATTGCATTTTTGGTCTCATGGGACATAGTTCCATTTCATTTTGGTTCCAATGATTTAATTTTAGCCCCGTGCTAGATGTAAGCTGCATTATTGGTCCCAGAGGACAGAGTTCTATTTCATTTTGGTCCCAATAGATTTACTTCTAGTCTCATACTTTCATTTTGGCCCCACCAACAAATTTTTCGTCAAATATTTTGCACTTCTAGTCTAAAACACTATATTAGCATTTTTGTTCCAATTCTATAAATCATTTAGGCAAATAAGCCACATATGATGTAAAATAGCATTTGAGCATGCAATTCATGTTATTGTCCAGTAATTTTGGATCAAAATTTCAAATTTTTGGCATTGGGATTAAAACGTAAATCTATGAGACCAAAATAAAATGAATTTGTGACCCATGCGACCAAAAGTGCAATTCACTCATTTGGTTCCAGAGTTAAAAATTCTCAGCACATTTAGTTTAAAAAACCTTGTATTTTGAGTCCAGATTACGTAATTTATTCACAACAAAATAAGCCACATATAAATAGAATCAAGAGTCAACTTGCGGTGATCTGCATTGTTTGGGACTAAAAGTAAGTTGTGCAAATGGTTGGTTCGATCCAAAACCAAACCATACCACTAAAATTGTAAACCAAACTTACAAAAAGTCAAATACTGAACCGTCAAAACTAATTTTAATGATCAAACCTATATTGGATTGGTTTGGTTGATTCGGTTTTCAGTTAAAACCAAAGTTTTTCATTGTATACCTTTATTTTTATGTAATTTTATAAAAATCAAAATAACACTTCAAATTAATTAATAATTGGCAAATAATTAAAAAATATAAGACTTCCATAATATTTAATCTCATCATAAAAACATTATAGAGTCAAATATTTTTTAGTAAATAATAAGTAGTATAACCTTAAATATAGATAATAATTTAGTGAATAAATATTTTAATGTTAAAATTTTATTATGAAATATAAAATATTAATAAATATACAAAGTTCGGTCTGTTTGGTTTCAATCGAAATATTATTTGTCAAAACCGAACTAAAATTTGGTTCACAAATGTGGAACGGAACCAATCCATAGAGAAAAGTAACAAAACCATACCGAACTAAATTTCTCAATTGATTTGCTAATTGCTACTATGGTTCTTGATCGGTTTTGCACACTCAGAAGTAGAGGACAAAAAAACTAAATGTTACCGTTCCTGTGGGACCAAAAATGCAATTTAAATAAAAGAAAAATGGGACTTGAAGTAAATCATGTGACCAAAATGAAATGTGACCCTATTCTATGGGACCAAAAATGCAATTTACTCTATATATAGGTTGTAGAATATATGAAAAAGTTAAATTTACATGTGCCCAAATATTAAAAATTAATTCAATTCGAAAATAGAGAATGTTAGACAAAATAAATATTTTTAATAAGTCAGCGTATAAAAATGC
Organism: Ocimum tenuiflorum; assembly: GCA_001278415.1. Classification (NCBI taxonomy): domain Eukaryota; kingdom Viridiplantae; phylum Streptophyta; class Magnoliopsida; order Lamiales; family Lamiaceae; genus Ocimum; species Ocimum tenuiflorum. The sequence continues at coordinate 8,172 of AYJT01038981.1, forward strand.
AGTGCTATACCAACCAATACAATAGCAGAGTTATCCTCGGACAACAGCTTCAATAATAGCTGAATAACTTTTGTAGCATGTGAAGTACCATCCTTTTTTGCATTTGAAAACTCACTCAACCTAATTAACAGCAGAAAAATTAGAAGGAAAAAAAACAAAGAATTCAAGAGAAAGCATTAAGTATGATATAGTTGTTTATATATGTTACACAAAAAATAAATTGTTAATAACAAGTAACAGATCAAAAAGAACTTTTATATCTGACATAAGTTTAAATCTAAAGCACACAACACCTAACCTTAATTTATAGGGGCTAATAGGACTACATCTATAATCAGATTCGGACTACATATATGATTTCAACTCCTATTTCTTGAGAAGATTAATCTTCACCGCAAATTTCTCCATGTTGTATACTGATTGGTAATCTTGCAACTTTTTTGCATTGAAATTGCAATTTTAAGTACCTCAAATGTACAATAATCTGCATTTTCAATTTATTTGCAGTGTCCTAAGAATCTCCATTATTTCAAACAGCAGATTTTTATACAAAACAGTAAATGTTCAGTCCAAGCCTCTGTTATCTCTGTAACGACTAATTAGAAAGGACATGAATAATGAACTTGCTTATTACAACCAAAATCTATATCAACATACCTTGTAAACATGTCTGATAGAGATGCACAAGAAGCTGCCTTTATAAAATGAGAAGATACTGAAGGCTGGAAATGAAGATTAAAGAAACAATAAGGAAAAATGGTATAATAAAGCTGGAAAAATCAAACTCTTTCAATCTTAATCTACCAAATATGCCCCTTCTTATGAATTGTAACGCAATGAGACTTCATTTTTAAGTTGCATGTATTCACTACAAAGTCAAATTATCAATTTATCATGTACAACTTAGAATCACGAAAGTTCAAAAGCGCAATGCAGAAATTCAAATCCGAAGAAGAATAAAGCTACAAAATAGTTCCGATTGGAAGATTACATGCATAGCATTTTAACCTAAAGACCTCACAATCTTCGATTGCAAAATTACACTTATAAACTGTACCTGTAAGTGTACAAGAAGCTTATTCAACCAAACATCGTATGAAGTTAAAAAGCGCTCTGAACTGCATTCTTGACAGGTCAATCCAAGCAAGCATATCCCAGCCCAACACTTATCTGGCTAAAGAGCAAACATGAAGAAAAATAAAAACATAAGTACCCCGGTGCCATTAAATACTAGCTTCATCAAATGTCCCCGTACATGTGCCAGAAAACATAATGAAAGATGTAAAAGCAAATAAAGTAAAAAAGGAAACTATATTCATGAGAAAAATGTATGCATTATATTAATAATCAAGTAAACTGATGCCAAGCAAAAATTAAGTTCACCCAAAGCATAACACAACCATCATAAGAAAAGTTCACTTTTTTAACATTTATCAGTAATCTAGGCGCATCTCTTTTCCATTAACGTCCAACACGGAATACTGGAAATAACAAAAGACAAAAGGGGAAATAAAGAAGACAGAGACAGAAAAGCAGCCAAAAATGGAGCAAGAACAAACACGAATTACCACCAACAAACACCCAATAAAATCACTTCAGCTATTTTCAATTGCAAACATGTCTACGAAAACTATGGAACAATTAACTGCAAACGCAATTTGTTCTCACCAAATTGGTCGACACCAGCGTGAGTAATCGATTGAGCCATGAATCAACCGCCGATTTCCAAGCTCCCACCAAATCTTGCTGGACCTCCGGTGGGGTTAACTCTGACAGCAATTTATGGGTCTTGATGGTGGAGACAACGTAGGAAAGCTCCGACGGGTTTGTGAAAGCGTGCTTCTCGTTGGGAACGTACTCCCTGAGCAGCGATCGAAGCAGCTTCGGCTTCATTGCGACGTCGTACATCCCCTCCGGGGCCAACATTCCCCCCATTTCTGCAGACAAAGGATATTGGAGATTAGGGTTTAGGGTTTAAGCGAAGGTGATTTTATTCATACAACAGAGCCTTCTTTCCTACCGCAAAAAAAAACAAAATGTAGTTCTCAAAAAATAAAATAAATAAATAGAAACAAAATGTTATATCCATTATATATTTCGAATAAAAAATATAATAAAAGGGCAGCTTGCTCACTTTTAAAATTTTCACATAATTTTTTTTAATCCAGTTAAAAGAAATTTTATTACTGGTTGTCCCGACGTGCCAATTCTATCGAGTGCACTAGAAATCTTTGGTCCAAATGACCATATCAGTATAACCCGCTCCCACACGAGCAAAATAATGAGCAACAGAATTTGCATCACAAAACATATGTAATACAACAACAATATACTCATCTCGCACTAAATTCAACGTCTCAATCATATCTTGTGGAACGAAAGGTGAAGATCCGTTAGCAATTTCATTTCTTGTACTGCAGCGGCCGAATCCAAATAAAGAAGAAATGGTTGTGCCACCTCTTGCATACACAGCCCCACACCATAACACCCTAATAAAATTTTAGCTTCCAATACTACATTAGTTGGTTGTGGTATTGTTTTGGCCATAGCTGCTACCAACTCCCCTTTTCAGTCCCTTATTACAACTCCAATTCTAAATGATCTCACCTCTAAATTATATCGAGCATCGACGTCTACTCGATACAAACCCTTGGCTGTGTTGCCAATGTCGCTTACCCACTGGGAACAAAAACTGTGCATCTGCTCCCATCTAATTTCTTGTCTTCTTATAATTCATAAGAAAGTCCTTTGCCTTAGTCTAAGTAATAGTTGGAGCAAGTTCCTCGTTATTATGCATTTTCACACAATAAGTTATCGTGCCATCCACACTTTCACTACCCACTCTTCAAATTTATTTCTCCCCATCATTTGTCGTATCTTTAATCCAATCTCCAACATGGAACTATGCCTCGTCTTTTTAGTAAAAACCAAGTTTCATCCCCGTCCCAAGTTACTCTTGTCGGCTCACAAAAGAAAATAATGTGCATAGTTGTTCCCCAATCTTTATTGCATAACTTGCAAATACAAGCGACTGGTATATTGCATCTCATTAAATTCATAGGACCGATCCTTCAACAGCCCCCATAAAAATGTTCGAACTTTTGGCGGTACCATTAAACTCCACACCATTCTCTGCCACTCTCCTCCACTCTTCTCTTAGTGATGTGGATTGGGATCATAAAAACCACTCGACACAATAGGTTGACTTTACTGTAAATCGCTCATCATCATTATTTCCAGAAGAAAATATCATTTTGATTTTTGTCCACATGTATCAGCATTATCGCCTCTCTAACAGAAGGCCAAAAAGATCTTGAGACATCAACTTTCCACTGCCCATTTGTATCCAAAAGATCCTCCGCAAGACTGTTAGTTGTATCTTGAATATTGGCTATATGTATCCCATTCGCAAAATCTGGAATGAATGCATCAGAAAATAACTTCACAGTCTTGCCATCTTGTACTTTTCACCTTCCTCCTTTCTCAACCACTGACGACTTCACAAAATAAACTTATAGACGCTGCATATTTTAATATAACTTCTTACATTTTTGCAATTTTCACATAAATTTTAAAAATTTGAAAGTTTTAACATAACATTTATTATTTTTTACAAATCTAACATAACAATTATTTATTTTTGCAATTTTTACATACTTTCAAATATTGCATATCATAATCTTTTGAAATTTTACAATTTTAGCATATAATTTTTTATGGCGAGATCATCAAACGTATTTAGCCGGTTAATCACGAGTACATGATAAATTACATCATTTAAAAATTTATGTGAAAATTGCAAAATATGTAATTGTTATGTGAAACTTGCAAAAAAATGAAATGTTATGTAAAACACGCAATGCTTGAAAATTCATGTGAAATTTGCAAAAATGACCCTCAAATTTAGTTATGTTAATTAAAAATACCCTTGATCAATCATGATGTTAAAAAATATATCTACTGAAACATTCAATATGAAGTGATAATTGTTGCGACTGAAACTCCGACATTAGTATGATATTGTAATAGAGAGCAGAACTGGATTTGGTTGGTTGGCAATCGGCGGGGACGGGAGTAGGATGGTTCGTGTTAAGGATCGGTTATGGAGGTCAGATCTGTGGTTCGAGTCGAGGGTTCCAGTGAAGGGTTGAGGTCGGTATGTGGGTCGTGGTAGAGTTCGAGGGTCGAATGTATGGTTCGAAGGTCGGAGTTCGAGGATTCGAGGTTCGTGGGTAGAGCTTCAAGGCTCGGGGTTCGTGGTTTGAGTTATGGTTTGAGGCTCGGGGAGTGCGCGGGTCGGTTCGAGGCGTGCTTCGTAGTAGTAGATTAGTTTACTTGTTAATTTGTTTTTGTTTTGGGATTTGTCCATATCCTTATAAGATTTAGTCTTTCGTTATTTTTCCTTATGCAATAAATTTGGTATTTTGGGGCGTTATTGTTGGGTACGTCGACGACGTGATTGTTTTGCTTCTATTATATTGTACGTTTTGGGCAGAACACAGCCCACACGGATTTGTATTTTGGTATCTCCCAAAAGGCATCATACTAATGGAGTAAGGTGGACTCTTTTATATAAGGAAATTTTTCCTTCTCTCTCCGATGTGGGCCATTGGGTTTGTCATACCCAACAGTACTCCCCTCAAACCAAAGGACCTCATACCCCGTGGCCTTTCTCAAACATGGCTCTGTACCACTTGTTAGGACTGAAACTCCGACATTAATATGATATTGTCAGATTTGGGCCAAGCACAAGCCCGTACAGATTTGTTTTTGGACATTTCCCTAAAGGCCTCATACTAATAGAGTTAGGTGGAATCTTTTTATACAAGGAAATTCTTCCTCCTCCTTCCGATGTAGGACATTTGGGTTTGCCATACCCAACAATCCTCCCCTCAAACCAAAGGACCACATATCTGTGACCACCCCTCAAACTACTTGATTCGCCTCAATTCATCTTGCATCACTGTCAACCAACGGGGCCTGCCGCCTGACCAGCACAACGTCAGGAAGTTTTCGACACAAGGCACATCGAAGACGATCCAACTGCATCGACAATCATTGAGGGCCTCCCACATGCATGCCACAATCCACCACAAACTCAGTCCCCCTCCCACAGCCCGAACCTAGGCTCTGATACAACTTGTTGGGACCAAAACTTCGGCATTAGTATGACATTGTCTGCTTTGGGCCGAGCACAAGCCCGCACAGATTTGTTTTTGGGCATCTACCAAAAGACCTCACACTAATAGAGTAGGTGGACTCTTTTATACAAGGAAATTCTTCCTTTTCTCTCTGATGTGGGACATTGAGTTCGTCATACCCAACAATTATAATATTACATTTCTATTTTTCTATGACTAATTCGAAACTTTATCTCTCTAAAACATGCTCTCCCTTCTCTTTAGAAATTTTTTTATAGTAAAAGGAGCAATTTTATTCATTCATATCCCGTTTCGCGAGCTACAAAACACTCGATGGAAAATCCTTTGTCAAAATGACAACACCATCAAAACAAGCTCTTAAATAAGATATTTCATGAGCTATGTTGTTAGCATTACGAAACATATGTGAAATATCAAAGAGTGAAGAACCGTTTAACATATCTATATCCTCCGAGAAGAAAGTTGATGACCTGTCGGTTGCTTTCATAATTTCCATTGCTAGCATAGAGTCTGTAAATAGCAAGAACGACTCTGTCTTCTCTTGCAAACACAATCCAACTCCGTAACATGTTGCTAAAATCTCTGCTTCAACAACACTTGATGGCTATAGGATTGGTTTTGCAAATAAAGCTACAATTTCTCCATTTCGATTCCGAACCGCAGCACCAACTCCATAAGCATTTTTCTTTTCATCCACCGAAGCATCAACATCAAGTCTGAAGGTGCCCTCTAATGGGGTTTCCAAAGTCTGCTCCCCACTTTGTTACAGACCCATCAGTATTTCTGTTAATTTCATTAGGAGCATGAAACCTTCTAACAAACTCCTCTGCACAAGATAAATTCACTGTCATTACTACATCGAAGTTCCCAGAGAGTTCCTTGCACACATTCTTCCACGCTAAAACCACCCAATATTCACACTTCTCCTTCCCCAACATATGGTATAGTCGGCTGCTCACCTCCAAAAATGGCTCTCCCCTACAGGCCTTAATCATTCGCCACAAGTCACCTCGTTCACAAACTGTCTTGCCTTTTTCACACAAAGTATTATATGGATGGTAGTTCCCCACTCCTTTTGGCATCGCTAGTATAACTCAGAAATCGGAATATGATGCCATTTCATATTAGTTGTTGTATGTATAAAATCATTCAAGCATTTCC
>AYJT01039023.1:0-14629 GCA_001278415.1 Ocimum tenuiflorum
GATCTTCCATTATCTAGTAAAATTGATTAAAAAGTTTTTTTTTTATAATTGTTAGGAATTAGAATATTTTGATGATGTCAGAAACCATGTTAGTAGTATAAAACTGATAATCAGAATGTAATATTGTATATGCCTGAATTGTAATAGAATAGGTTCGCGATGAGTTAAAACTGGAAGGTTCAAAACTTAGAGAAATTCAGAAGATCATGTTCTACTGCGATAACTGGACCATAGCTGTGTCAACCCAGCTGTGAGGTTTTCACATGAAACTCCTCAGCTATGAAAAGAATCCAGCTGCAGTTCGATTTGTACTGACAGCCGAGCTTAAAGACGAGATTGACTCCAAAGCTGACTTCCATAAAGAGAGCTGACATCCGAGGAATCTTTCTCTATCAAGTCAGAAGATCAGCTCAGTTGTCTTTTAGACAACGGAGTCAAAAGACGAATATTCAGGGCTGACTTTCGGAATGTTTCCTGAAAAGATATTCTGACAGTAGGTATTATCCAGCGGTCCATAGCAGAAAGCTGACAGACCGATGGATAAAATTCTAAAAAAGCCTGTTGCAATTACAACAACGGCTCTATTCCTCTAACGACGGATCTAACTATTCCACCCATATTTTCCAACTGCCTCCCAATGGTTAATATTCAAATCCGACGAGTATAAATAGTGGAGTCAAACGAAGAGAGAAGACTACTGAATCTCCATCTGCTCCGAGTATAAATAGGATTTTTAGATCCGAACCTCTGTAATATCCTGTTTTATTTACAGCTTTTAATCACTTATTTCACCCAGTGTTGATTTGAAACTCAGCTACCAACAATAGCTGGAGTATAACTGAAGAAACCCTAACTGACCCTACTCGATAACACAACTTTAAGAAATCCAGCTGACTTGCTCACAAGTCAGTTGAGATAAAACCGGGCCTACTTTCACGCTTATATTTGCATATTTTACCTAACACTTCCGCAACTAGTTTTATTACTCTGATTTGGGACCAACAATAATGAAACTTAATCCATAGTCACATATTTATGACAAATTTTAGAGATTTACACCCAATTTGAAGATAATAATATTTGACTTTGAACATCAATATACTTTAAATTATTACAATCGATGCACAATCACTTAGAATAAATGAATTTGATATAGCCAAATTTAATGGATTTTACCGAACTCTTTGTTGATATTAAAAATTGCAAATTTTGAAATTTTATGTGAAATTCGCAAAAATGTTAAAATTGACAACATTTAAAAGTTTGTATGGAAATTACAAATAAGTAATTGTTGTGTGAATATTGCAAAAAATGAAAAAGTAATGCTAAAATATGCAATATTTGAAAATTTTTGTGAAATTGTAAAAGTGGATAATTGTTGCGTTAATTCCTGCAATTAACCCAAATACAAAATATGAAAAACAGAGATGTCGTTTTTCCTTGGCGCCTGCGCCTGTTCGCCCTTCCAGTCTTCCCTTCGCCTCTACTCCGACATTATTTTATTGTTTTATCAAATTATTGTATTATAACATTGATTTTATCTCTCACAACAGATTTTGTTGAAAGACCATTATTTACGATGGAGATTGTCAAAATTGACTTTTGTAACACAATGAAAGTTGAGAGATGGAATTTTTACTAATTGTTTAGTGAGTTATATTGAAAAAGAATTTTGTAAATATAAAAAATCGAAGTAATTTTGCAACGATTTCTCAACATGACATGATACTTGTTAATATAGAAAATATTATTATTCATGTTTTATAAAAAATATAAAAAAAAATGAAGTAATCTTGTAGTCCTAAGTTCTTCATGATGATCGAGGAGAAATCCAATTGTCATTCATAATTATATATTTTTTTAAAAATCAAATACAATATTATAATAAATTTCTCCAGACATGTATTTTACAGTAGTAGTTGTCACTTTACTTAGTACAGCCCCACTATTCAAAAATGACAAGAAAATAATTAAATGTCAATTTTGCCTTCATGGGCAAATAACTTTCTTTAGCCACTTCCTCTAGTTTTTATTTTTTTTCTTTGCCTGGGTTGTTTTAAGTTACGATTGTGTGCATATTATCGTTGATCGAGTTTCTTTAGAAATGTTGATTCTGTTGCATTCTTTGTGATGCTCAATAAAATGAACCCGCTTCAGATTTGAATCAATCACACCGACTTGCTTCAAGATGATAAGATCTCACGTTTGATAGTACGCGAAAACTCTGAAAATCCTTACGCTTCGTAAGGCAAATCCCAAAATTTAATTGAATGAGAACTTTATTAATTACTTGACTGAAAATAGAAACAACTCAACTCAATTGAAAAAACTAAACAAATCCTAATCAACTTAGAATTCTACCACTAACAAGAAAACTAATAAATATGAAACAAGATACTATAAATCTAATAAAATCTTCCTAAAATAATTCCAATCCTAAATAAACAAAAACTTGTACTAAAAAGTAACGAGAAAACAATCAAAGCTATCTTAATCCGCATAACGGGTCGGCCTACGACGTTCTCCTTGAGATCGTCTTAAGAAATTCACTTCTACTTCTTCTTCATTGGCGCCACTAAGACTATGCCCACCAGGCGATTGACAATTGTTCTGAACCGTATCACTCAACTTTAAACAGAATGAGATTGGGTGATTTTGTTGGAAGGTGTTTGAAGAAATTCCTGAAAGAGGAAGAAGAGCTGAATCAAAAACTCAGATAAAATAAATCTGAATATTTGGGAAGCACCACGGCAAAAATTGATTCCCGCGACCCTTTTTTTATATTTTTTTAGAGGGCTTTTTTTGATAATTTACCAATGATGAATGGGGTGAATTTTTTTAAGGGAAAAAGAAAGAACCAAGTTTGATGGCGTTAAAAAAAATGAATGAACTAGAAAAGAATAAAAAGGGGGAAAGAGAAAAGGACAAATATACAAATTTAATCCAAATTATCACTTGAGTTGCAAATTTAATTCAAACTATTAATTGTTACAAATAAAATGTACAAGCTATGATAAATTATGCAATTTTGGAACCGGAACATTTTCCGGGCACCGAAAAACTGACAAGGCACGGAGGTCCTCCATATCATCAAAATTGGGTTAGAGTTAGGTTTCTAAAATGAGACATTTAAAATTGGGGAAGAAAATGAATAGTTTTGAGTTTGAGGTAAAAATAAATAGTTTTATTTTTTTTTAATTTTATGTTGACGTGGCACTTATTATGATGATGTGGAGGAACTCCGTGTCTCGTTAGCTTTCCAATGCCCCAAAAATGCTCCCGTCCCAAAATTGCATAATTTATGATAACTTGTATATTTATTTACAACAATTAATAATTTGGATTAAATTTACAACTCAAGTGGTAGTTTGCATTAAATTTGCATATTTGGCCAAAAGAAAAAGGAAAGGAGTGACTATACAAAGATATCTGCCTATGAGGGCAAATTTGGTATTAATTTAAATTTTATTGTTTCTGAATATTGGGAGCCTTCTTGGCTATATATAAATCACCCTATAAATAAATAATTCATTTAATAAACGGACCCGTAGGGCCCGTAATTTATCAAAATGGGCTTTACTAAATGTAGGCCCACATTTTACGGGCCTTCGGTCCAATAAAAGAATTTGTTTGTTCCTGAAATAAAAGAAAAGTAAAACAAATTACTTCAGATCCCTTATTACAAAATAATGTTACACATTGTGTTACACCACTTGGATTATTGAATGTGTATCAATTGAGGTTGATTAATTATGACAGCATATTTCTTTATTACGGACGTGATTTATCGTCGTTGATCTATACACTTGTAAATAATCCAAGTAATATAGCACAATGTGTAATACCATTGCATAATGGGGGACTCGGACCAAAAATAAACTGCTAAAAGTTCCTAACGAAGAATTTTGATAAAATTGAACGCAAACGCAGCTGGCGAATTTCGTTTCCCTAGACTACTAACAAGGCCCAACAATTTTATAGAATAAACAGTTCAACGCTACAAAAAGTGACAGAACGCCCTTATTTCCTTTATTTATCTCATCAATTTAAAGAAAGAAAAAAATAAAATTAAAAAAAAAAGGAAAACTATTGGAAAACATCAAATATAGAAAACTATTGAAAATAATAAGAAATATCTAAACTAAAATTCATTTTCCGATGATTCTAGAAAAAATGAAACAAATATCATGGATAAGATGAGGTAGGGTATTATTTGCAAATATTTTCTCACATTATTCATTGATCTCTTATCTGCAAATATCGAATGGATTCACAATTATCACAAGATTAAAGTGCCACTTTCAATGTATTGTGTTAGGCCACGTCTTCAGAGTGTAAATGTATTATTACATTTTTGGAGGATTTTCGTTGGAATCAGAAAAAGGAAGTATCAATTATGATTTTAAAAATGATTTGAGTTAGAATCAACAACAACCTCATAAATTAATCTTCAATTTACATTACGTTCAGAAATTCTAAATACCCCATTTTATCAGGTTTGAATTTGGAAAGTAGTGTAAGAGGAATAGCTTTCGTTTACATAAGCACCACAACCCTAAATTCAATTTTTTTACTATATTAGGGTGAGATGTGCTACAAAATACTTCTCAATCCGATTATTAAATTCTAGTAGGTGCTTTTAAGTTGGCAGAAGTAGTTAATTAGCATATGAATTCAAGTACAACTTTTAGGTCACATAATAATAATGGATCCCATATTCAGTATTTATTAAAAACTAGATGCAGCTTCATTGGTTGTACTGCTAATGTATTCCTCAACAATCTACAACATGTTAGGGATGGCTTTAGAGAGTACCCTATAATATAGCATCACGAAAACTTTATAGTAGCAAGCATGTCGTTTATCAACTAATAATTCAGATTGACCTGAAGCAACTCAACATCTAAGATTGTAAATTAAATTTCTTTGACTCAATCCGACTGTGTAGATTTATCTGTCAAGTGTAATTTATAGCTCGCATATTAGAGTAGAATTTATCAGTGCACGTCTAAGTTTATCCCTCGTCACAAAAAGAGAGAATAATAATAATTTGATTTATAGGCTAATATTTAATTGACAGATTGTGGATAGCCTATCCCCCTACACATAATGATTTAGTAAAAAGATATTTGGAGCCACTATAAAGAGGTGCACCTCCCCAAGCTGTGTACTAGTACGTGGAAACAGTTTTGGATTATGATGCCCCTAAAATGTCTCAGTGTTGGACATTATGCATGGCCCAGTTGTACCTTTGATGCTTCATCCATGAGAAAATCAAAATCTTGATAAGGTGTTGTTTGGGAGACTCCCTTTTCCGTGGCTGACAATTCCCATCAATCAACTCTTGACAGAAAGCAAATGGCCATGGAATTTAATCTTTTCGAATGCATGGTGCACACAAAAACAAACCATCCAAACATGTATTCGAACAGGATTAGAACTTGATACAGACGATGGAAATACTCCAACACATCATTGGCCCGCCAAATGATCCAAGATAAAATCGGAAATCAAACCAAATCTAACCGAAATTTTACATGTTTTAAGAAATTTCAACATGTTCAATCTCATTTGTCTATTTTAATCAAAACCAAGTTACATCAGATTTTCTTTAACCGAATCCAACATAATGAATAAAAGAAACCATCGAACATTTTATATAATTTTAAATAGGCAAAAACTTGTATTAGACCGCCTAAATGATTTAGGCAGATCTAAATAATTTATTTCCACAAACCCAAATTCATACCAATCCTAGATTTTAAACTCAAACTCATATTCACCTTGGATTCTAAACTCAAATCCGCTTAAATGATTTAGACAGTCTAACAGAAGATCTCCTCTTTTAAATAATATTTTAGTATTACTACACACCCCAAATCATCGCGACATGGGCCAAACTGGAGAAAGCAATATTTATGTGGGCTTTTGCTGGATCTCAAGTACGTGGTGTTTTATAGCTTTGTTGCATACTCAGCTTGAAGTCATGTTTGACAATGATCACAATCTATATTTTAAATCGATGGGGACAGCCATGAATTTAGGGGCTAGGGTTAGATAGAAATAATTTAATTGTTGTAAAGCCCCGCGCCCCAGGGTCTGGCGGAGCTCACTCGGGACTAGCTACGTTACCACCACCGATATTGAACCCGCTTCCGGACCGACAACTGACCCTACAAACCAACACAAGTTCTTCCAGCGTGTTTTGTCCTTACTCGCATGCATCTTGATAAACTTTCCAGGAGATCACCCATCATAATTCTACCCCAAACCAAGCACACTTAACTTTGGAATTTCCTACAATGAGAGCCAAAGAGATGATGCATTATATTGGTATGAATAGCCAAATCAAATCCTTTAAGTTTTCCTCAACTATGTAGTCTCATTCTTACATAACATCATAATCCCTCTCCTTCCAGTGTGGATCGGTTCATTCATGTACCCCTCCACTCAACTATCGGGAGTCTTACTTGGGCCACTCTTTGTCCATACCTCTTTCGCACCGGCGATCACCCTTTTACTCCAACACCGGGTCATTACAATTGTCCAGCTAATGTTTCAAAGATAACCGGCTACTCATGTGTTCGTTTGCTTATAAGGTTTATGGCTCCACATAAGCTTGGGCAAAAGTCTTACCACATGTTTTTGTAGTCTTACATTATTGCATGATTTTATTAATGATCACTTTACTTTTCCCCATGTGTGTATGGGATGAGGCGTTAAATAAGAATAGTTATGAATCACTGATTTAGATGTGATTATGGTTGAGATAATTAAATAAATTTACATGGGGTAATATGTTTAGTTATGCTTATTACTTCATAGTTTATACTTGTACACATCATATATTATGCTTGCTTAATTGGTAAAAATATTGTATATGTTTAGTCCATATATCATGTTTCTAATTTAGCAATTATGCTTCTTTGGTTAAGAAATTATTTTTGCTTGGTTTATATAATAGAATTCTTCACCCAATCGCTCATATATTAGAGATGTTATTTTTTTGGTACAAGAACTAGCTAAAAGCTAAAGTGGAATGTGGAAGAGCAACTCCCACTATATCGTAATTCAATCAAGTTTTGATCCGGTCCGGAGGCTCCTACAACTCCAAACACCCACAAGGAATGGTTGCTCCAATTATCGCCAAACAGTTCGCTGCGAAGTTAGCCTCTCCAAAAACATGTTAAACTACTATTGTCCAATCATGCCCCATAAGCTCCTTGATTGCTCCCAACACATCACCATGAGTTCTTCCTTTCCCATGATGATTAATCACTATCACAACAACACTCTTATTATCCACCTCGGTAATTGCTCTTCTGAACCCACTATTCCGAGCTATCTTAGAGATGTTCTTAGTGATCTAACGAAATGCGGATAACATCAACTACTTCAAAATGATACCGTTCAATAATGCATTTCTTTTCGTTTTCCTTCTTTAAATGACGGTGCATTCCTTTAATTTTACTTTACATAGATAAATACAGATAAATATTATGTAAACAATCATGGCTTCCAATATTAGGATTTATTAAGTAGCATGGCATGCTAGGAATTACGTCACGTTACAATACATAATAAAACATTTTATACGATTTTAACTGATAAGTGGCATTAATAATTCCACTCCTGCTTTCAAAATTATAATTTCCAATTATTCAATCCAATATAAATTGAGTAACAATTACGCAAGACCTGTTTTTTTCAAGTCGTATAATTATGCAAGACTTGAACCCCGTAGTCAGTAGACTCAGTACCCTTTTATTCGTTTTCATATTACATTTAAAAAATTGTATTCTTTATCGAGAGAATCTGATATAAGGAATTCGTTATTGATACAAATAACTAACGTGCTAACATATTTAACATGCAATGGGAGTTTAGGAATTAACAAAGATTGTATAAATAATTTTTCACAGATATCTCTGCCTATAAGTGCAGGCAAAAATACTTTCATTGTGATGAATATGTACGTACAAATTGAAACAAAGATAAATAGAAAAATGGCAAAAACTTACATTGGACCGGCTTAATGGTTTAGGCGGATCTAAATAGTTAATTCATCAACCTAAATTCATACCTCATCGGATCCTGAATCCAAACGCATATCCGCCTTAAATCCTAAACCCCAACTCACCTAAATAATTTAAACAGTCTAACAGGGGACCTCATCTAGAAAAATTATTCTGACTACACTCCTTCAAAGACACTCGTTTTTCTTTTTTTGAATTAGAACGATACATTTTTTATACAGCTTCAAATGTCTACAATGAAACTCGAACTCATGATTTATTGGTCAAATGAGTTAGCCACCTGCGCCCCAACGTCAACATACAAACAGTAGCGATGGACTGATGGGTGTTGCAACATGCAGATGATCATTTCTATTAACTATAAAAAGGACCGAAAAACCATCATTTCAAACTATACCTGTTCCATTTCTCTCAACCTACTTTCGTACATTAATAATAATATTGATGTCTGAAACATTTCGAACATTGCACATCTATCTGTAATACTTTCACCAAATCAAATATATATAATTCGCACCAAAATCATGTCCTTTACATCGAAACACTCATCCCACCGGAGGAGTGACTCCGGCGAGCTCGTCGTTTTCGAGGCGGCGAGATACTTCTCCGGCGCCGATGAAACCGCAGGCAGAAGAGCCGCCGCCAGAATGAGCCTCGACATGACGGCGATCGCTTCACAAAATCCTCCGACTATTCAGAAACAATACACGACGAGAGAGAAGAAGAAGAAGAAGAAGAAGAAGAAGAAGAAGAAATACAAGCAGCCAAGCTCTCCCGGCGGCAGGCTCGCTAGTTTCTTAAATTCAATCTTCAATCAGACAAATTCGAAGAAGAAAAAGAAATCCAAAACAAGCTCCGACGATCACGATCACAGTCTCGATCGAAGAAGAAGAAGCAGCATCAGCCATTTCAGAATCACAGCTGATTGTGATTCGAACTCCACGTTTCCCACTTCTGTGACGACGCCGTCTTACGCCAAATCATCTTACGAAGATTTGAAGAGTTTTTCCTGTTTCCACAGAAACGGCGAGAATAATGGCAGCTTTAGATATCCTTTGATGAAATGGAGGGTCGATGATGAAGATCGAAGGGAATTTAGAGACGCCGATGAGGGCGAAGATTCGGATTCGAGTTCGGATTTATTTGATTTGCCAAATTTGGATTATTATTCGAGCGGGTTGCCCATTTATGGGACGACGGATATGGGTCGGATCCGCATCGGACCTCCGATTTCCAGTGCTACAACAGTGTAAAGATGTTTTTGCATTTTGCTATCATCGTTTGCTGATTTTTATTTTTTTACTTTTATTTATTTTGTTTGTATATAGTGTTTGATTTTCTTGGTCATTATTGAAAGTGAGAGGGGAATTGTTGATTATGGTTACACTATATGTGAAAAAATTCTCTCATTCTCTTTTCTAAAAGATTTATCTTTTAACTTTTACAAAGCTAATCAATACTCAACCAATGTACAACAATTTGATAGGACTTGTCACGCTTTCAAAAGTTTCATGATATGATTCTGAATTATGAAAAATAACTCGATTTCTTTTGTATAAGAAAAGAGATCACACCTGGTTTAAATTACAACTGAACAAGTTTGAGAGACATTAGATGCCACTCGTGTTTTGTATGAGGGGAGAACCTATGTAGCAGTTGGGATCCCATTGCCCATTGGGAGCTTGTGTAATGTAATTACATATGAATTATATTTTTGCGTCATACATCGTTTTCTATTATTTTTTTATTGAATATTTCTTTTAAATTTCAAATGTTTATGTTTAAATTTAATTGTTCAATTCATCTTGTAGGGCTTATTACATCAAACGAAAGTATATAATATTTTTCTTAAACTTTGGTAGTTATTAATTATTAAAAATTGATTATTGTATACTATATTAAAAAAATGCATGCCAACCAGGGGTATAATAAATCATATTAAATGAATTAAGTAACTAAATTTAAATATAAATATTAAATAAAATACTATGCATATGTAACACATTAATATAAGGGGGATCGGCTTCTACCATTTTAACATTTGTAATGTGCATCAATCGTTAAATTTAGAAAAAGGAGGACAGGAAGCAACTGACATAAATACATAACCGCCAACAAACACATTCGAAAATTTTGAGGTTTCAGCCCTTTCTTGAAAATCTAAATTTGTTTTAGCCCATTAAACCAACACCACCCGGCCCAACTAATATTCGGGAAAAGAGTAATTCTGATTAACTATCCTCCAAGATTAATGTCCAATTAATGATTTCGCCTTAAAATAATTAGTTGTTAAATTTTTAAATGATTATATTGAAATTTGCAATATTTGATAGTTTATGTGAATATTACAAGAATAAATAGTTTTCATAAAAAAAAACAATAAAAGTTTGTGTTAAAATTCAAAATTTCCTTAAAATTATGTGAAAACTGTAAAAATTTTAAAATAAGTAATTTCTAAAAATTTATATAAAAATTGACAAAATTGTATTAGTTATTGCCAATATAACTCAGTTTAACACCCTCTGCTGTGTCATGGTGGTGTATAGAGGATCCAAATTTGATGCTTAATATTATCAATGTTGAGCCTCAGCAATGCATCATTATAAAATATTCTACTTGCTATCCAACAAATTATTATTATTATTATGACACTACACGCCATTATCTTTACACTGTTCATCATCATAAGGAGGTAACCTTTCACACCTCATCCTCTTCACCCAGTGACGCTCCAAAAATCAAATCTTTGGTCTTGATTTTCCATATCACCACTACTCTTGTTTGTTTTTGATCATTTTCGGAATTCCCCCGTCTGATTGCTTACCCTTTTCTCTTGTATTGCTTCCTTTTCCTAATTAAAGCCAAAATATCGGCGTTGGAAAATACATCATTTTCTGGGTGTAATTTGTTCTTGATTTTCTAAGTTTGACATAGATTATTTCTTGAATTGGCTTCTTGTATTTTTGTTTCCAGCAGAAGCTTTATGTTGTGTTTTTCTTTAGTATGGCATAATCCTTCTAGTTAGACTGAATCATCTTATTTCTTGCAAGCATGAATTGGAATTAATTTGTGTTAATTGATTCACGAACAGAGTGGAGTAGTTTCTTCAGATTCAGTTTACTGTTAAAAATGGAATCTTTAGGCTATAATTTTGAGGAAGGCAGGATTCCTTTTTCAGAGGGTGTAGAATCCAATATGGATGGCTTTAACAATATTAGAAATCTTTTAAAGGGATGCGATGCAGAAACATTTTGGGCTCCAAAAACTATTTTTGAGGGCCAGGGATTCATAGAACCTCATTTTCCAGAAATGAAAGAAAATTCAGTTCTTCATGCTCAATTCTTGAAGAATTCATTATCTGATGCTGATTGTGATTCTGGTGGATCTTTACTCTCTAATTCTACCATTATGAACTCTTCAGCCAAATTCGATAAAAATTCATCCAGTTTGGCCACTGGGACAATTGATGAAGTGTTGATTGCTGAATTAAAGGTGGAGTCCCCTAGAGAACTAAAGGGTGGCTCAGTTTCTGCGGATGAATCTGCTAAACGAGCAAGAACGGCGAATTTGCCATCTCAGAAGCCTGTTTGCATTGTTCATGGTTGCAACAAGGATTTGAGCTCTTCAAAGGAGTATCATAAAAGACACAAAGTTTGTGATGTTCACTCAAAGACTGCTGTGGTTATTGTGAATGGTGTTCGACAACGGTTTTGTCAGCAATGTAGCAGGTAGAGGTCTTTAGAACCTTCATGCTGTTTCATGGTTGAAAAGTTAGGAAAGAAT
Source organism: Ocimum tenuiflorum (assembly GCA_001278415.1). Classification (NCBI taxonomy): domain Eukaryota; kingdom Viridiplantae; phylum Streptophyta; class Magnoliopsida; order Lamiales; family Lamiaceae; genus Ocimum; species Ocimum tenuiflorum. The sequence goes on from AYJT01039023.1 coordinate 11,820, forward strand.
TCATCTTTGCTTTGTTTCATATCATATAATGTGAAGATGAATTGATTTGATCTTATTTGTTCATCTAGATTTATAGTCCAGTTTGACCTAATGAATCAAAGAAATCAGGATATGACTTTGCATTTAAGAGTTCATTAATTGGTGATTATGTATGTTGTCCTCTTATTTCATAACTGGTTCTTGCTTAGTAACCATTTAGTTGCAGATTTCACTTGCTGGCAGAGTTTGATAATGGTAAACGGAGTTGTCGTAAGCGTCTTGCTGGCCACAATGAGCGTAGGCGAAAGCCTCAACTGGAAACTCACTTTGGTATGCTGTTCTTTTCCACAAATCTTGGAGAAAAATAAACATCGGTTATCTACGCGAGTAGACCTTCAAAATGGGAAGATCTTGGCCATTTCCTTCAATCACACAATGCATCTGGTTCTGTTAGTTACATGTGCTACATAACTTGGCTACATTTCATGTACCTTAAATTTCACTTGACAAAAACTGACTCCCCCTTTTCCTTCCTAAAGTAGATTAGGAGAGCCTACAGAAAAAGAACATCACAATTCTTTTTTTTTTTTTTTACATAATGATAACTGATGCTGATGCAAAAACACAAGTCTAACTCATTCCTTTTGCAGACTCAACATTTTATGGGACAGATTCATACAAGAAATCCTTATTTTTCTCAAAACATCTTCATTGCAACGAGCTCCTGAAATTCGGCAGCTCACCTCCACCGCCTCTCCTTCAACATAATCGTTCGAAATACTGTCCCAGTTCGCCATTATCTGTTCTGGAATTATCCGCTATCACAAATTCCAGTTGTGCTCCCTCTCTTCTGTCAGCTCAATCACAGAGCTCATTTAGCCATCCCACCACTGTTTATCCTCCTTCTATCAATCCGAATACCTCAAAATCAGGCGCCAACACCGTGAATTTGCTTGAATTGTCATTACATCTGCAAAGAGTGGAACATGAGAAACAATCTGAGCAAGTCATGGAAAAGGGTATCTTCTCTGATACTGAGCATTTGATGTATTAAACTGTAGTGAAGCAGGTTTGGTGGCATCATGTTGCAATTATGCTGTGAATATTCATGTTGTATGGATTAAATATTGTTAGTTGTCAAGATTTGAGATTTGCTGTCGTGGGAGATCAGGTTGAGATTTGAGACACACGCTTTTATTTTCTTTATTACGATAATGTGAGATGCATGGTTTGACTAGTTTGTAATTATAATTTGAGAACTTCTTTGTTGTGTTCGAATTATCTTCCAACTCTAGACAGAGATTATCGTTTGTTCAGTCTTTCGTATTTGTCCTTCGAGGAAATCATGTTGCATGTCCGTGGAAAGTCCATAAATAATTGAAATGTTGTAGTTCTCTCGATCTAGGTACTAAAACAATATCATCTATCTTTGCCAACTTAAAATATGAATACTGTCGAACTAAGATTCTCACAATCATGTATTCAAATGTTTTTTTGATACACATACAAATTACAATGATGATAAACTTGACAAAATGAAAAATTGACATTGAGGTAAAAACGTAGTACCATCCGAAATCTTTTTGTGGTCATTGATTTCTCTTTTGTTACATTTTTCAGTTTAAACTTGCAACAAAAATTATTCTATTCCAGCCGCATTAAAACGAACGAGTCAAACTAAAAAAAGTGAAATAACGTTGTGGTCTTAGAAAAATTTTCACAATTAGCGTGCAACAATCGTAGTGGCGCAGCGGAAGTGTGGTGGGGCTATAATCCATAGGTTACAGGATCGAAACCACGATGTGATATCAAATGCAAGATTCCCTTTTTTCAAATTTTGAAGTTGTGTTTTAATATAATATTTAGTATAATACAAGTACGTTATATAAGAAGTCGTTGTAGTATAGTGGTGAGTATTCCCGCCTGTCACGCGGGTGACCCGGGTTCGATCCCCGGCAACGGCGATATTTTTGCTTTTTAAAATTTTAGAAATTCATAAACCCCTTACTTAAGTCCCTATTAATACAATGAAGTTTATCAGTCGAGTTCATTCCATCATACGCTTCTTGGCTTGTTTGATTATTCATAGCTTGAAAAGGAACGTGTCCACGAGGAAACCAACATAATTTGAAGAAAAATAATTGATTCAATCTCGGAAAATAATTGAAGAATTCACGAAGTGAAATACATAAAAAAGAGATGTTGGATTATATATCTTATTAATTTCGTGTTATTTCAATTTAATATTTACTCAAATCTATATCTTACCACCAGCAAAATCCCCTTTTGATAGTCCAAATGCTTGCTACATACAAATCAATATGATATAGATAGAAAAGGATGATCATGTATGATGATAAACCAGTTTGCAACCAGTATCCAAATGTCTTCTTTCAACCACATCACTCTGGATATAATAGTGCAATACGTTTAAAAACAATTCATTGAGCATACTTTAGAAGATGCATCACCACTTATAGAGTCAGGTAAATAACTCCAAAAAGTCAATAAATATATAAAATCTAAATAGGGACAATATCAAATTTCTCAAGACAAAAATCGTAATAACTTGAGCCATTATAAATCAACAAAGCACTAAAATAAAGCAACTAAATAGTGACATAAATAGAGACGGACTCTATTTTGCAACAACAGAAGAAGGGTTGAGCTCATCCCAAGCTTCAATCCATGTGACCATAGCATCAGCCAACTTAGTGAAGTACGGATCGACGGCAGAAAGCTTGTCCTTCACCTGTTTAGCCAATTCAAGATAGCACTGCTGCACAGTTGCGCACTCTTTCGGCAGCTTCACCGACTGGAAAAACGGGATG
>AYJT01039076.1:0-13906 GCA_001278415.1 Ocimum tenuiflorum
GGGCCCGGGTTTGAAGACGTATTTCAAGACTCCAGAAGGTAAATATAAGCTTCAGTATGAGAAGACTCATCCCGCCGGCCTACTTCACTACGCCCACGGCAAAACAGTCACTCAGGTACCTCATTTCTTCACCCTCTTTTTTCTAGGGCTTCCCATATCCTTCATTTTTCTTTTCTCGAATCTGGGGTTTATTCGAGGTTTGCGTCCGGCGATGATTCCTTCTTGATTGAGAGAATTGTGTTTGCTAATTGTGAGTTATCAGCTATCTACAGTGTGGTCTTCGATAGATGGGTTTTCTGTTTGGTCCATTGGTTGCTTCTGATGTGCTTCCGGTGCTTGATGTAAAAAGCTGGAATTTTTGTAAAGGCTTGTTTGACAATGTGTGGATTTTGAGGGTTTGTTGAGTTGTGCGTGGAAACCTTTTTGTGCTGTGTTGAACATGCGCGATAGACATATTCTGTTTGATAAGATGTTTGACTTTGTGATATTCACTGGAAAATATAATCTAGGGAATATCAGTTTCTCTCTTTAATTGTAATGCATATCTTCACTATTTAAAATGGTTAATTTTTGTTTATCAAATACGAATGAAATTAATATATTGCCATCACATTTGTACGTTTTTTACCTTGATTACCTTTTGGTTAAGCATTGGAATTGTGCTATTCTCTTCATGAGAGCAGATTAGTATGCCAAAGTTATATAAATTTTAGTGTGATTCATTAATTTGTGACCAGGTGACACTAGCTCATCTCAAGGAAAAGCCAATGCAGGTACCATCACAATCATCATCTACTTTAGGTGTAAGCAGTGGTGTGAGATCTGCAGCAGCGAGGTTCCTAGGGGGTGGTAATGGGAGTAGGGCGCTTAGTTTTGTTGGAGGTAATGGTGGAGGTAAACCTGTAGGTAGCAGCAGTACCAGAATAGGATCATTAGCGGCTTCAAGTTCTAATAATGTGGTTGGTAATCCTAATTTCGATGGAAAAGGGACTTACTTGTTATTCAATGTTGGTGATGCAATATTTGTGAGCGACTTGAATTCTCAAGATAAGGTGCGTTTCTGGTTTGCACTTAAAACTTTTCACTTTGTTTCTTAATTCATTGATATCAAGAGGTTTTTTTTGTGATGATAGGATCCTATAAAGTCTATACATTTTAGTAATTCGAATCCTGTTTGCCACGCATATGATCCTGATGCTAAAGATGGGCATGATTTGCTTATTGGTTTAAACTCTGGAGATGGTATGTCTTTCTCTCAAAGATTCAATATTATCTTCCTCTCACAATCTTTATCCGATAAATTTTGTTTTTGGTTTGCAGTTTATTCTGTATCTCTTAGACAACAATTACAAGATGTTGGGAAGAAGCTTGTGGGGGCTCAGCACTATAATAAAGATGGTTCTGTTAATAATAGGCAAGGAACCTTTCATTTCCTTCCCTTTTCTCCTTCTATTTACACTTTTGTTTTTCACGTAATCTCTTGTTCCCATAATTAGAAAAAAGTGCAATTGTCCCCTTAATTTTATGCCTTCCTCTGTTCTATTCGCATTCTTTTTCAGCTTTATAATGTAAATAATTTGTTATTCTGTAAACCTTTTGGTTCTTGAAGTGATTACACTTGTAAAGCTGTAACATCATCTTATTCATAGAGATATGTTTCCTTTAATTTGAGACCGTACATGTCTGGTGAATGGTGACCGGCATTTGGCTGCCTCATGTTTTTAATGCTTCATACATAGTAGATAAGTTCATGAAAGATGGTAAGAAATATGCCTTTCTATGGATGCCTTGAAATTGCGTGAATCCCATGTCAACATTTTTCTCCATTGATGAATTCATTTTCCGTCACCTACATTGTAACACCACATAAATCACATGCGAAGATCTTATTGAGATTGATATTCGTTATGCTGGTTAATGATTGCAAGTTTACAACTATGTGAACTGATTGCTGTGTTGCTGTTCTGTGTAACAATTAGATACATTAGAGAAGTTATGCCAATTGCTAGTTATTCATTGTGTTGGGAAAGAGATGTTTTTAAATACAATTTTATATAATGGAATGGTTTTTAAAAGTTGAGTGTTAATGCACGAATTTACTGATCAAAGATCTGTAGATTTTTTCTCATCAGTTGCTTTATATACTTTTAACAGTCGATGTACTTGTGTTGCATGGATCCCCAATGGCGATGGCTCATTTATAGTTTCTCATGCAGATGGAAATATGTATGTATATGAAAAGGCAAGTTTTGGACTTTATTTGAAAGAACCTATGTAATTCTCTAGTTGCTTTCTTTGAAACTTGATGCATCCTCATTGTATTTTTCAGAACAAAGATGGCTCTGGTGATCCTTCATTCCCTGTGATCAAGGATCAGACCCAGTTTTCTGTATCACATGCACGCTACAGTAAGGTATTCACATTCTATTCCATTTCTAAAACTATTTTTAACATATTAAGTATTCACCTAATTCTTAGGATGGTGGTTCATACATCTGTCTATCTAGTGGAACAGAAATGAGTTAGCGCTATTTGTTTTTCCCTCGTTAAGGATTTGGATCAAGTATTTCTTAAATCTATCAGCCCTCATCACAATCATTTAGAGTAGAATTTTGGTTTATGAAGTAAGATAGTTAGTGTCACAATTTATTTCTCCTGGTTGGTAGTTGTTCAATTTTCTCTTCTATGTTTTTTGTCTTTTTCTTTCAGTTCATGTCTTTGTTGCCTTAATGCTTGTTATGAGAAGTGCTTTCTCTCACTCATTTATGAATTAAGGTCAAATAAAATCTAGCTTGTCCGACTGGTGCTGTTAAGAATTAACACTTGCGCCCTGCGAGCTTATTTTAATGCCTCTTGAATATAATATGGGTTTACTAAGTCGGCTGGTTCTTAGTAATGTCACAAATCAATGAATTCATCTTAATGTATTGGGATTTGGGACACTTAGGACTGGAAATGGATATTAAGTTCGAGGTTTTGAATACTTTTTAGGTTAATGATGAGTATATATGCATGACATCTGCATGTGGTTCTATGCATCAATATGTTGAATGGGTGGGACTTGATTATAATTCAAAGTCATGACTCCATTGAGGATGATTATTGTCTCTACATATTTCTTGTAGTAGTTGTTTTTACTTTTTATGTTAAGAAAGGTAATCTTTCATGTTTCGTTTATTTACACTAAACAGTACATGTATTCACATGTATAGAGTGATTTTGTTTATCTTATTTAAATAACTTTCATATAATATTTAATTAAATGATAATAAAATAAATAAATATAATAGGTGTAGACAATTACAATATCATTTAATGGATAATATTAAAATAATATGTCCTTAAATTAAATATTTGAGAGGGATAAAATAGGAAACAAACATTATGTAAGATATACACAATTATTATGGGTATAATAGATTATCATATTTTTACTCGTTTAATTTGGGTTACCTCAGGGTTATCTGGATATATGTTGACGGGAAAATTTTCAATGGAAATTTTACATATTTTTTTGCAGCAAACCTTCTTTGCAATTTCCCTAGCTTTCGCGGTTAAAATAGTGCTATTGTGTTGAACATCAGGTTACGCGTGACAACTTCAATAACTGGATTGGGAACTAGAACTAATTTAAAGGGCGGGTGAGGATTTAAGTCTGCCAACATGTTGACTTTTTGGTCCATCTTTCACTGTTCTGGCTCATATATTGCTTTCACAGGACATACTCTTAATTTCATTACATTGCAGATTGTAGTTTTCTTTGACTACCTAGGAGGCTTATATCATATAAGCATTTGCTACCTGTGGACTTGACATATTTTTGTTATGTGTTTAACAGTTAATTCCTCCGTCATCAGCTCTTGGTAAAAAATCATAGTCTAAATTGCTTTTATCTGATATCATTCTATCGTTGCAGAACCCAGTTGCTAGGTGGCACATATGCCAAGGTTCAATTAATGGCATTGCCTTTTCAGCTGATGGAGCTTATATCGCAACTGTCGGAAGGGATGGTATTGTCAATTTCCTTAATCCTTTTAGTATCTAGATTTCTTTTTGTTAATGTACATGTTAACCATCCTGTTTCTCCATCTCTATTCATTACGTAAGGAATTATTTTGAACATAGGTTACCTGCGAGTCTTTGACTATAAAAACGAACAACTTATATGTGGTGGAAAAAGCTATTACGGTGCGCTTTTATGTTGTGCTTGGAGGTGAGTTAACATTCTCTCTGAAGGTTGTGACTTTTGTTGTTGCTTCTTTTGTAATTTGCTCCTCTCTGTAATCATCCTGTTGAGAATTAAATTGGTTTCTCCATAGTCAATATTATATTAGCTTATGTCTAGTCGAATGACAGCATTGATGGAAAATACATTTTGACTGGAGGTGAGGACGACCTTGTTCAAGTTTGGAGTATGGAGGATCGAAGGATTGTAGCATGGGGGGAAGGACACAACTCGTGGGTGAGTCCAATATCGTGACTAGATAATTTACTTTAAAAGAAATTGATTGATGTACAAACAAGGATTTTGGACAGCTGTTTCTGTGGATAATATGAGAAGTTAAATAATATTCCTTTTCAATAAAAACTTTGACCCACTGTAGACTAGTTATTTGTGTAGAAAATTAACTTATGCGCACTATCTTACATGTTTTGCATGCATTCACAAAAATGCATGACGGTTGTTCTATAGGCAAAATGGCAGAGAGATTTAGTGTTGCCTTTTACTTCTCAAGTAGCTGAAGATGATTCTTTTAGTTCATTCTCAATTTTGGCAGGTAAGTGGAGTGGCTTTTGATTCATATTGGCTTGCACCTAATTCAGATGGTGCTGGGGAAAACATTGTCTACCGTTTTGGTTCCGTTGGTCAGGTACATGAACAATATACTTACCTTCAAATATATTAGGTTATTTAAAACTGAATCATGATTATTGATCTTCCAGTGTCACGATAATATTTGGTTTCGGGGTTTCTTTTTGGAGCTCAAGATGAAACACCTATATATGCTGCAGCCTTTTACAAATTTTCCTTTTGCACATTGGAAATTTATACATTTAACCCCAAATACTAGTTCATGAATTTTCCCTGTTTATATCTGTTCCTGTGAATATATATTGAACGGAATCCAGACACTAGGAGGTGATTGATGTGAAAGAAATGAGTAAGTACAGACGTAATGAATTTAGGAAGGAATGATGATGGTTATGGAATCATACAAAAAAATGACATTCCATGTGGTTCAGTTCATCATGAAATCAGAACAAAACAACTTATTAGTTTATTTTTATTATTCTCATTTTATAATTTGAATAATGTATTTTGGATAATCAAATTTCATTCCAATTAACTAATATTAACATTACATATAAAACTGATATATTGTTGGAGTCCACTTGATATGGTTCTTCATACAGAAAGTAATATTTAAATGAAAATGAATACCAAAATCTTGAATATTAAATGAGATAAATGCGTGAGATATTGGTCTAACTTTGTTATGGGGAATTGTTGTTCTCTTTCATTGAAACCATATTTTTTTTGTTATGACGAATACCATCTGAGATCTGGTTGACTGGAAATATTTTGTCGGTACAAGGATGCATCTTCTTTTAGTTTTGATGTTGAGCATTATAAGTTACCATAGTTGTAGTAGAACTGATTCAGTTAACATTGTCTTTAAGTTTGCATTAATCTGTTAGTGGTGGTGGTTTAAAGGGGAAGTGAAATGTGATGCAGGATACACAATTGCTGTTATGGGATCTTGAAATGGATGAGCTTGTAGTGCCAGTTCGACGTCCCCCTGGTGGGTCCCCTACATTTAGTACAGGAAGTCAGTCGTCGCATTGGGACAGTGCTTGCCCTGTCGGAGCCCTGCAACCCTCGCCCAGCATGCGAGATGTTCCAAAGCTCTCCCCGTTGGTAGCGCATCGTATTCACACCGAACCTCTTTCTGGTTTGACGTTCACCCAGGAATCGGTTCTTACTGTTTGCCGAGAGGGTCACATCAAAATCTGGATGAGGCCAGGTTTTGCTGAAAACCAGTCCACCAACTCTGATTCTTTGATCACCACTAAATCGTCTTCCACTTACAAACAATGACAGGCTTTTGTGGTTGGTAGTGAAAAAAAGTTTCTGGTTTTGCACAGTTTTTGACTGCAATATCACAAAGCATGTGATATAATTCATATGCTGTAATATTATTAACTGACCAACACCAATGTATAGGCAGAGGCTGGAGTTGTCATCAAACTAGAAAACGTGCAACCAACTTTGTAAGTAAGAGAGAGATTTTAGTGTTGGATGGATGGAAATAATTGAAGTTGCGGTTTTGGTTGGTGGTGGATTTTGCATGGCCAATTTTGCCACAGGACAGTATAGCTTGTAAAATGATTGTTTTGAAAGGCAGACCACAACTATGAATATTTATTTACTTTGCTTGGGTTGGGTTGGATCTTCCTTTCAGCCATTTATATATGGTGGTGTCTTTTCCTATTTACATTATTATCTATCAAAATCATGTTCGAAGCAAGCAGTTTCAAACATTCAGTAACACGCAACCGAACATAACATTAAGGAATAATGAATATTTACAAACTTCTTTCTCCAATCAAGTTCAGCTTGCAAGTGGAGGTGAAGCTTGATGTTGCCATGTTGTTCTCCACCTAAGAATTTCGAAAACGATGGAAGTCCCGCACATTGCACCTCCAAACCCAGCAAATGTCGCAAGAAGAACCGATAGAACCGCTTGCACATGAAGCTATACCAACATTGTATTAACAAACCACACTTATGCTTAGCATTCAACATATCCAATGAATCTTACCAGTGAGTAAAAAATATGTGCAAAAATAACCACCAGTGCAAACTGAACAGTAGCATATATCCAAGCATATCTCCTCCTCACTACCATTTAAAAGAGAGAGAAAATAAGACTCTAAAAGATAATCAAAACGTTAATGGAGTGTGTGTGTGTACCCATGGTAGTCGAGGTCATGGATGCCAGGAGACCTAATATGCAGGAAAAGGGCAACGATATCGCAATTGCACTGGACCCCATTTTATTCACCTGCACCTCAACAACTATAAAATTACTTCTAGAAAATACAAGGAATGAGATTGTTTTCCTAGTATAGAATCATTTCACTCACCAGTAGTTGCTCCAGGAAACAAAAGTAAGCAAGCATGCTAATGATCACAAGAACTGGAACATCCTGCCAAACCCTATATATAGTTGCAAATAGCTACCAAACTTACTTAACTTGGATTTGATAGTTTTAACACCAAATCTCTTTCATACTGCAGCTAAACAGAACTATAAACTTGCCTGTACCGAACTATTTCAGGTGGATGAATCACTTGTCCTTGGGTCCTAGTATTTTGGACACGTAAAAGTGTGACGGACAGATTCTTGACCTCTTGCTTGCAGACATCACAAGTCTTGTTGCCTTTTATGCTAAACCATTTGACGGCACATTCCTGGTGGGCTAGAGCAAGTTCACCTTTGCAACTGCATTCCATCTTTAGAGTGCCTGAGCCCTCACCAAGTTCAACCAAGCAGATTCTACAAACGGCTTCTTCTTGAGGGATGTCCTCCCCATAATCTTTGTTCTTGTCTGGACACGATTACCGTGATAAGATAGTTGTGTATTGCCAATATCAAGTCTCAAGTAGTATATATAAGCATGGAAGGACTAGATCTTTGGTTCACTATACATGATACATTAGTATAAAACATTGATAATGCATCAGGAGTAACACTATATCTTTCATTTAATTGGTTGATATCGTGCAACTATCAATATAAAAACCACCTGTCTAGCATATTGCTGTCAATTTATATAGGCACCCACTATTTTCAAATCACGGTGTTCATTACTATTCTATTCTACACAGTATATGAAATTGGTACTTAAGAGTTCGTTGCAGGTAAAAAAGCACCCTCAGATTTTCCAGATTAAAGTAAACCAGAAGGGAACATAGACAAGCAAAAGCTAAAAGTGAAGCAAGTTTGAGATTTCTTCCACTATGAACTGTGGAAGTGTTAAGGCATTATCCCAATGGCAAAGAAAGTGCTAGTTTACTCAAAGGTGGTAACTCAATTTGAAAGGCAGGAACCTTAAATCATTTGACATGAAATGTACCTGTGCTAGTTGTTACACCAGGCACAGATTTTGCACCAGTCTGTTCAGCAACCTTTGGTGTAGTAGTAATCACACGGTACACACTGCCTAAATCCATCTGTGTCATACTTCCATCTTTATTCAAAACAGGTACAGAGCGTGAACGGTGTATCGGTAGCTGGCACCCACCTTTCTGCATAATGATTATATCTGTAAGATCTAGTCAGAAAGGAGGAGGGACTGATTTTTTGAACGAATATCGTTCCCATCTATTATATAAATTTTTCAATTCATTAACATAACGGATCATCGGGAATTCTTTTCAGCAAGCTAGATAATGATGCAATAAGGGGTTAACAGGATGCATCACAATCAACAATGCAGTTCATATCTTCAAAAAGAGAAGTACTCACAGCTAAATCAGACGTAGTGATAATTCTTCCATGAGTAGACTCGGGATTTGAGTGGAGAATAGGAGAAGCTGGTAGAGACGATGTCCTCTTCATCTTGGGTGCAAAAATATTTGTAAGAGACAAAGTCCTAGGAAATGATGTCTTCCCCCTCATCTCAGGGGAAGCTTCCAGTGCTATCATGGCAGCCTTTTCTATTTCTGAGTTTGTATTCCGAAACTTGAAGCTGAGTCTTGGAAGTAAGTATTTGATGGATGATTTCCCTCTAGATGACGGACCAGGAGATCGATTAAAATTTCCTTTATTAGGGCTTGGTAATGGCGAAAAGTTTACTCTTTTGGGAGTTGGAATTGGAGAAGGGGGCATGTTTATTGCCACTGAATCCTCCATTGTTGCCTTGGGTATGTGAAGAATGAGGTCGGGCCCATGATGTTGCTGACTGCTCGACGGCTCCTCAACTACTATTTCACTTGATTCTCCAACCTATCAGCAATAAAGGAAAAATCCATCAATCTATGTTTCAATGTAGCAGAACAATCACATGCTATAACTGAAATCAAATCTGAAGCAAGGGCAAGGCTCAAATAGGATTGCATGCAATTACAATATAAAACTATGAAGTTACAGGCATTAATGTTTATGATCCTGGCAAATTTACAAATATCTTTTCTATAACACACAGAAACAAACACACATAGTTTCTCTCTCCACAAAGAAGAAGCAAACCAACTCAAAGGTCATAGATAAGACTAATTATCAGAAAAATATTATCTTTCACCAATTTTCTTGTAGCATAAAAATAGATGTAGAATTAAATTCGTCCGAGGAACATCTATTTCCGAAGCTAAATAACAATCTTGCTTTATTTTCAACTTTTTTTTTTAAGAAAGGAAACAAATATTTTCAGGACTCTAAAACTTGCATATTTGTGCTTCTCTCGTCGAGCTCAGAGTTGAATCATTGATACAATTCATAAAGGGAAAACAAAACTGCAATTTTGCAGTCCCAATACTGAAATTCAACAAAACGAGCAAATTCATAGGAATCCCACACCATAAAGAGAGAACTGCCATGATGACTGGGATTCTTTAATACATTTGCGGAAAAAAAACACAAGTTTTTGAAGGAAATGACGACAGATCATACAAAAACAAAAAAACCAAAAGAAAAAAAAAAACAGAAGTACCTGTTGGAGTACAGGAGGTAACAAATAAATAGACTTTTCATTTCTGGGAAACTCCTCTTCACTTTGTTTGGCGGAAGGTTTTTCTTGAGCAGACTCCATGATCGAGTTTATCGAAATGGAAAAAATAAACAACAAAAGTTAACAGCGGGAGAGAGAGAGAGAGGGTTTAGTGTGGTGAGGTAATGGAGAAGAATGACTGAAATCTTATTATTCTGACAAGCGACAATTTATGTTGTGCTTTCAGTTCAGTAGCCCTTTTCTTTTCGTCAACGCCTATATTTCTTAATTTCGTTTTAAGGGATAATTTCCGGGCGAAAAATAAAAGCACTCGAAACTTTATAATCACCGTTTAGGTGATATTAAATTACGATTTACAGGATTATTACCTAGATAATTATTACTGTTGTTGTTATACTTTAGAGTGCATGTATGGTCAACGGCATTTCAGGTACACTAAAAAGGAATCACGGACGCATTGCATTCGTAGATAGAGGTCAACCATATCTGTCGTACAAAATCGATCGTTGATGGTTTGGCTTTCGATGCCTATACACATCAACTCTTTAAGCAAATCTTTTTTCTTCCAAATTATTCTTTTGTACGCATGAGCTCAGCAATAGTCCAATTACATAGATAAAATTAACAATCATTAAAAACAACTCACAAGGAAAAGACAAATCTTCATGGATCTCTAAAATACTATTCCTTTGCAGAATATGACAAAAACAAATTAATTCAATTTTTAAACAATCATGACTCCCACATTTCCAATCCAAACTATTTATACAATAATATATCAAACTAAAACTCTTCTTTATTTTTCATTTTAGATCTCTTATACTCATATTCACCCAATAAAATATGGATAAATAAGAAAAATATTCATATAAGGGATTTATTCATCTTCATTAGTGTTTATAGAACCCAATTAGGCTTTACTGCTGCCATAATTTTTTAATTGAAGTTCGTGTATTCATGAAAACAAGTATTTCGTATTTTTCGTGTATATATTTCATCAAAAAAAAAATTTATATTATAAATAAAAATGCACGAAAATATCTTTAAATTGATATATTGTTTGAGTAAATTAACTTAGAAATAAACTGAATATTGGTTGTTTTAAGTTAATCTGATTAATCGGTTATAGTGTCATGTCATTTATCCTCAATATATAAATATGTTACATGGTGCGATGAGAAATTTCCCTAAAAAGGAAAGAAGCATAGTGGAAGAAGCAACAGAGTCTGGTGGTTGAATAAATCCATTACAACATATGCATGCCTCACAACAATTCGGCAACCTAATTTAGCGATTGACTCCCACTTTCGTGAAAAATAATACAACTGGGTGATAAAAGGAAAAGGAGATGTTATCCAAATTGCAATTGGTCGTAGTAGTTTTTGATCAATTCTTTAGTGGATTTGTGCCATATGTTTTAAACGGGACAAAAACAATGTAATATGAGTTAATAACATCATCGAGAGTGAGAGTGACAAGTTGTAAATAAGACCAACATTTTTCAATCCAAAGTATTGAGGATGAGGCAATACAACATATGTATGAATCCATCCAAACCTCGGCCATGACAAATCTTTTACCATAAAATCCTAGTCCCTTTTCTATGTATTGACTTGTCTTTTGGACTAAACATTCATTCACCGACCAACACGAACCTCACCTTTTCTGATATCTGATTTCTGTTTACTAACACCATCTTTTATAAAAATTTTATATTTTATCAATTCTACAATTTCTCCAAAATCAAATTTACTTGACTTTGAAAATAATTCTAGAAAAGATGACGCAATACACACAATGATTAGCACGTACCGATTCATTTTGCTCTCATAATTTGTAAAGTTCTATTTTCTTATAATCTCAAAATCTCTCTCATTATGATATCGACTCAGTTAATTCACACGCCCCTCTCCCCCAATCTTTTGGAAGTCTATTAGGATCGACACCCATGCACAACATTGTTAAGCTCAGAATACCATTTAGTTTGTAAAACATCAATTTCTTCTACTAGAGAATCGGTGCTACATTGCCGCCCTATCCTAATGTGAATTTAGACTTCTATTAAACTCAATATAATTTCTCATATCCAAGACATATCCATATAACTAAAAAAGCGTCCGACAACTTTAATCAATTATATGTTTAATCCTTATGCATCACCAATCAACATTGTTGTTATATCATAGCTTAAGTCCATCTACAGGATTTAATATGATATTTTTTATGAGCTCCTTAAGGAGACGTCATCAACCTAAATAAATAAGATGTGCTTCCCGAATGTACTCAAATATACATAATGTTGATGATGTCATTACCAAAGTTACAGAGTATACTGAGTCATACATTTGACTCTCACCCATGGTAAATCTAAGTAATATAAAAGCATCCCACACATTAATTATTGCAATTAGGGTTAAGAATCACCGATGTCTTGGTTCTTCGTAACAGTCATAACAGAATAACACGTCCCATTATAATTCATATATTCAATATGACGCAACACACTACTTAAACTAATAGCCAACACAAATTACTCGAAGTTTATATGACAAACTAAATAAATAAAAGATCCATAATTATCTCAGGTTATTAATAGTTTACATCTCATTATAAGAAAGACAATGCGGTCTTTCTGCAACTCCCATGCACACATTATTTAGAATATAAGATAAAAAGACATGAGCGATGTAATTTCAATAAATTAAGGAACTGTACATACAATATAAAGCGTACATCAAAATTTATCATACGATATACTCCATCATGGGTTGACTCTTTTAATTGATGGCAATAATTAGGAGTGACATGAATGATAGTAAATTACATAAAGTTTACAAATACACACACCTATATATACGCCCATGGGTGGAACCAGGGGGCTTTGGTGGGCTTCCCCCCTCCACATCCCATTCCCTACAAAATTATTTTTTTTAAGATTAAATTAAAAAATAAATAAATAAATTTTAATTCATAATCTTTAATTTCTTTTATTTGTATTTGTATTTATATTTTATAATTAAATATTCAAAAATTTAGAACTTGTATTTGTTGTGAATCTATGTTAAGTTTACATTAGATGTGAGGATAAGCTATGAATGTAAATTTTAATTGTTTTTATTATATACTATTGTTTTTTGCAAATTTTTATATTTTGTACTATATATCAATTTTTTTGAATATTTTTATATGTGTGGAAGTTATTTAAAAAATCCTTGTAGAAATCGACTGAATGACTCTTCTTCTTCGAATGAATTTTTGTTGCTATATTTTATTTTATTTAAATTAATATTAATATATTAAAAAAATTATTTGTATTGCTATTATGATTTTTTTATTGCGTGAAAATTTTCTATGTAAAATATAACGAGCCTCCAAAAATTATTTCTGACTTCGCCTCTGTATACGTCCCAATATTTGTGGGGATTCACCAAAATATACTCTTACTATGACTCTTCCATCGAGGCCACCCCGACGATGTTTATTGATTCGGTTGTACTCTTATTTAAATTTGAATTTTGTGGGGATTTGTTTTTTAAAAGAAAGTTACAATGACAAGCATTTGATTACCCAATCGACTTGGAAAGAGATCGCAATTTGAATACAACAAATAATGTGAACTATAAGTTCATGATGGGCATATATATAAATACGTCCTTTGAAACATGCAAAGGTCAAGTCTCATCCTCGATTGAAGGAGCGGACAAACTACAAATTCTTCTTTAACATTGAAAAGATAAAAATTAGAGCAAATAATTATGTGGACAAACCATCGTACCTATGTCAAACTCTCACGAAGTCAAACATCTCCCCTTATATTTGACCCAATTAATTAAATCTTGAAATATGTAACATGAGTATTCCAATTTGCATGGATCCCTTTTACACTTGTTATCCTATCTAATGGTACTCTCAAAGCCCTAATTTCTTTTAATCCCATCAAGAGGCACATACATATAGGTGTATCCTTTTAGTTTTTGTCGTTTTAGTTGTGCACAATTTCTAGATAATTTTGTAAAGCTTGGGAGTTCAACTATAATTTGACTTGATCCTTGAAAACTACACCAATCAAAATCAAGCTTATACCGAACAATAAAGGTGGTGATTGGTGACTCGACTCGAACATAATGAGCGCTTACAATTCTTCAATCACGAAAATAACAAACAATAAAAA
>AYJT01039077.1:0-11364 GCA_001278415.1 Ocimum tenuiflorum
CATTATCAACCAATAGTCTCTTTCAATTGATAACAATTAATCTTCAAAGACGGCCCATGCTATCATAATTAATTATTCATATACGTAAGGTCAACTTAAAATTGAGTTGAAGATTAGCGTATATATGATGGAGAATTAGCATGGGAATATTCTTGTGTGCCTCAACAAACACACACATACTGGCGCACGTGTATCTAATTAAGTTAACTAGACAATGGATGCATTAAGATAGAAGATTTTTTTACGAGAAAAACATCATTTCCATCCATGCATATCAACTGAATTCCTAATTAATTCCATCGAAAAATACAACTACGTAAACTCATTCCGACAACAAAATCAACATCATTGCTGGTTGGTTGTATAATACCGTGTGGTGCAGTGCAATTCACTAGTTAGATTGAATTTTAAGTATACAATTGTGCAACAAGTCTTAGTTAATAATTAACTAACTAAAGACGTAACGATAAAAGAAAAAAAAGATCCCAATTATGATTTTCGTGTCTTATTTGCAAAGAATCAACAGTGCTGAGCACCGACGTTTGAGGCCCCAGTTCATTCTCACCAAAAATAAATAAATAAATAAAGATGACAAAATTGTTCTTGGCATTCATATTTGGTATACTAGTATTTAAGATCATTATAATTCATAGGGAACATATTTTTTTATCCTAATTCTTTTAATTATATTATGTCTTAAATGAGAAAATAATGATATAACCCACTTCTCATTGCCTCGCTTTTATTTGTCATCATATATTCGTTGACATAAATCGAGATACTAATCTTACCAAATAACTATTTTACGTGTGTACGGTCATCATCAAAACAATCTAACAAATGCATGATTAGAATGAATGGATTAATTTGTCTTAAAAATTTTCAACATGTTTTGAATTTTAACATATTGTTACATTCTGATTGTAAAATAGATAGATTTTGACATCCATGTTAACTTTTAAAACGTGTCAAGTTCTAGTCAATTTGATAGTTGACAAACTTAACTGAAATGTGCATCTTGAAGAAAAGCCAAAGAAAAAAGACATGTTTTAACATTTTAACATCTGTTGAGGGGGAGATCAAGTAAATCTCATTTATCACAATTTAACCCTAATTAAAATCAAAACACGTACAAAATCAGTGTTTTAAAACGAAAATTTACTTTTAAAAAAAACGACATTGAAGTTTTATATGTTTAAATTAAATTAACCTAAAATGAAATAAACAACCCCTGAAAAGGCTGAGATCAGATATCGCATACCAAAAGGAAAATGAAAAATGAGGAAGAAGAAAATGAAAAAGAAAAATCCAGTTGAATTACTAGAATGCCAAAATTATAATCTTGGCACAGGAACACCAACCACCTACTCGGAAAGATATGTAAATAATCTTGAGAAATTATAAGAAAATCTAATATAACCTGATATAACGTTCCAATTTCATACATTCGGCTAACGTGCACATCTGAAAGGGATCATTTTTAAGAGCCCAGAAAGGGCCATTGGATATGTTACAACACAATTTAAATCGTTAGCACATTAAAATTTTCAGTTCAATTATGATCAATCAATTTGATCGAATTTAAACAAGAATTTTGAATATCTCAACAAGTGTCGAGTCCTTTTACACACATGCAAACAAGTTTTTCACTTTAGTCTAATTAAAATAAATATATGAAGATATAGATATCAATACTCTTTATCCCTGTATAAAAACAAAATCTAAACAAGTTTTTACAGAACTATCCAATCCAATCCAAATATCAAATAAACTCAAAGGAATATAGGTTATTACCAGAGATTGAAGAGCACCATTCGAAATGGGGCCACCTAAAAACACTCAAAACAAACCAATTTCAGAAACACCCAAAGGTGTCACTCAACAATCGTTAATGGGAATCTGCACTTCCATGCACTTCTAAAACTACCTCATCCATGAGGCATCACAAGCGACGTCGCTCCAGTTGACCAAACTGATATTTAATATATTATACACCAGCATTCGCCTACAGATGAGGCTCTGCAAGATTGTCTTCGAGGTGCATCACATCTCCAAGCTGAAAGTAAACCTTTACAGCAGCAAAAGATGGGTTTCTTCATTCATCATTCCCATTGTTCACCTTGATCTCCAAAAGGCGCTCAACTGGCTGCCTGCATATGGGACACCTGTTCGTTTGAAACCTCAAAACTTTTGCACACTCGCTGCACATGCACTGCATCACAGAATTAACAAATATAATGTATTTCTGACAAGTAGCCAAGTTCTGAAATTAACTGAACTGACAAATGAGGAGAGTGAGGGTACCATATGTCGACATGGAAGGACAGTTGTGTCTCGTGGTTCTGAAAGGCATACAACACATTCCTTTCCAGGTTCATTCCCATCAACTTCATCCTCAACTGAATTTCCAATTCCGTAAATTTCTTGCAGTTCATACCTCATGCCATTCACCCATAATATTTGTTTCACAACTTTAACCTGATATTCCTCTTTGTCCTTTTCAAACACAGCCAGAGTTATCTGGGAATTTGTGGATACACTATCTGTGTTTTCACTTTTCCCGTCCACCAAGGCCTCAGCCTTAATTGCCAGAGGGTACACACTCAAATCACTGTCTTTTGAATAATTTGACAGGTCTATCCCAGTTCCAGAGGGTTGTTTAAACTTTTGTGATAAACCTTTTTGAAACTGCACAGTTATAGGCTGATACAAGTCGTTCACCGGAGTCAAGTGACAATCTTCATCCTCCTTAGCAAAGAAAATTAGCGTTATGCTGCATTTGGCAATGAAATAATTAGAATCAAGATCTTGTCATCATTCAGCAAAAGAGGAAGCTAAGGCTAACATGATACTTGGAAGAAAAATGAGTGAATTCCCCTGTCTTCCTCTTATACTTTCCGAGCCTTTTCTTTAGTAACTAAGATTAACTGAGTACATATGCATGATGAAATGTTGTTTAACTTAATCCTTCCCTGGCTCTATTCCACCATAATACTTAAAGTGGCACAGAAGACAATAACAATGACCCAGATCTTCCTAACTCTTTCTACTTATACTTTTAGCAAAAAGGATGCGCATCTGTGTTATGAAACTGACTAAAACATACACCTCTTGCTCCTCCCACTCCTTCCTTCTTTCCTCACATTATATCTTTCTATTTACATCGTCCCTCTTGGAATATTATAGACTGTCCACTACAACTGTTTGAAAAGAACAAACAAAAAGCAGAAAGGGGAAAGCCTGTACAAGATTTAGTCTTTTAGAAAATACTGATCTACCACATTGGCACTTTTAAACAGACGAATCAGGCAAATCTTCTAAACATTCTGATCATTCCACTCTGAGGTTGAAAATTTAAGATCTCAAGTGGAATTAATATCCACCTGACACGCACAGCTCCGTGCTACAACCACGGATTCACAGACAAATCTGCATAAATCCTACCAGAAACTGATAGAATGTTCATGTAACATTCAAGTAGCTATGTTCTTGAGTTAACCTAGCTAATACGGAAGCTCACTATACACCAGCTACGCAACGGCCAACACTCAACAGGTCCCAGGTTGCTTATTTATTTATCAAGTCCTACTTTTATGAGATTTTTATCTAGAACATCATGCGCAAGAAAAACTATCGTAACAAGGTCAACAGATTATATGAAGCAAGTCAATTTAAGAAGTTTCAGCACCTCGAAATGTGTGTACAGCACAAACTCAGTTTGTTTGATAACTCAAAGACGCTTTAGTTAAATCAACCAAAGCTAAGGAAGCTAATTGCGAGTCAACTTAAGAACAGTTAGTAATGGATCATCAACCCAAAACCTTCCACTAGATTCGTCTAACAAATATCTATCAAAACTTTAAAAATTCATACTCCTCAATTTCTTATGATCAGTAATCAGTAATCAGCACCAAAATCAATAGCAGTAAGAATATCGAATACAGCACCTTCCGGCCACCGTGGCATCGAAGGAGAAAACAACGAGGAATTTTCCTGAATCGTCGTGATCAGGCTCGACTCTGATGGTCTCCTTTTTAACATTAACATCGTTCCGAATGGTGACCGCCTTCTGATGCTCGACAAGCGTGTGAGGCGAGATGATCGGGTAACGGCCAGGGGTCCAATCGGCATGCGGAGCGGCGAGAGGGATGGGCATCGCCGCCGGATGCGGGTAGTAACCAGGGTAGTGGTAATAAGGCTGAGAGTCGGCATTTGGATTAGGCGTAGAAGCTGCGTAAGCAGTATGCGGCGTCGGAGGGTGACCGGTGGAGCTCCCTCGGCCGTCGCTCCTGCTACTGCTGTTGCCCATACTAGCAATTCGGTTCGGAATTAGAGAGGTGTTGATATGAATATTAAGGGAGGAGGAATTTTGATCGAGGGTATTCTCAAATTCTCGTCCAAAAAGTTTTGGATGAAATTGCTCAAATTTAATGGGCCATAAATGGGAAAATAACTAATTTTACCTCCTTTCTCACTCTTCAATCTATGGATTTATATCTTCTCAAAAAAAAAAAAAAATCTATGGAGTTATTTATACATATAAGAGGTATTATCTAAACTAGTCATTTTGTTAACAAGTATAAAAAATAGTCACTCCTATAAATATATCCTCAAAATAGCCCTTTGGACTTTTTAACTCACAGTATCCCAAAAATATCCCTGACCCCACATGGAAGCACTATTCATTTCGTATTATATTCCAATATCGGTGTAAATGCTTATTTTGATAATATTCTTTTAAATTTCCTCTGAATTATTATCATGCCCTCGTAAATTGTATCAGAGCCAGGTATTTATTTCATGAAATATTTATATTTATTATTAAAATTCTATTCAAACGAAGGAGACACACCAAGAATATGGATCCACACAATTGTATCAAATGTGAATTTCTCAGGATATCCCTAGAGGATGCCTAGAGGGACAGAGAGAAGGCACAACAATTTGTGATGTTCTTTGAGAATGCTAGAAATCAAGTCACTCTCAATTCTATCATAACAGGCGAATTAGAAGAATGAGGTGAATCCTACGATACGAAATTAATATCATGTAGTATCACACTTTTCCAGAAAAAATAATTAGTGAAAGCACTCCTAGGGCTTTAATGGTGGACTCATCAAAGCCATTGGAGTCATCAACCCCCTTAATAGAGCAAAGATGTATGAGGTGTGAAATGTGCAGTATTATCTTGGCATAAATTCGACTAAGCGAAAGAAGGGCACATTATCTCGGCAGAAATTCGACTAAGCTAAAGAAGGGCACAAAAAATTGTGGCCCACTATGAAGATAAAATTACCACAATAATAGTTTATGTTGTTACCACGTGACACCTGGATAAATCTATTCATAGATTTCATCAGGAGATGGAGTACTAGAGAAATCGAGTCCAGTATTGACAAAACTGTACAAGAGAACAACAAAATCTCTTGCAGACAAAGCACCGACTATATCACTATTACCACGACAATGATGGAAGAAAGGTATCAAGAGGTGATTCCCAAATTCTCCGAGATAGTACCAGATGCATAAAAAGTCTTAGGAGATTCAAGGGAAATCCAAAAGACGGTACAAAACTACGACAACAGTATGTACTGAGTACCATAAGAAGTAAGATAAATTTGCTCAAAACAAAATGATATTTTAAATATCTTGTTGGAAATTCAAAAGAAGATCCAAATGCTAGAACAAAACCAAGCAAGTTCTAGTAAAAGGAAACCAATCGACTTTGGCAAGGTGAATTATTTACCAAAAGCCGATGAAGAACCGGAGAAAAAAATGAGAAGATGGAATTCTCCAAAAATTACGAGAAATCAAGGAATAAATAACCTTGAAAGAATCGGATTGGAGTATCTCCAAGAGTTGGCTGAATCCTTTGCCAACTTGCAGATGGTGGACCTGAGGATGAACAACGCCAATAATGCTTTGGTACCAAGAAATCCCCAAGAAGTTCCGCCAATTCACCAAGTACCTTCACAAGAACCTCCGCAACATCCACCGATGCCGCCTGAGGATGATCAAATGAGGGCTCAAGAGGACTATCAGGTTGGAGAAATACGCTGAGGGGCTATTACCACAAGAACTCGGGTAAGAAAACAAGTTCCCAAGTTTCGAAAGACACCTCTTGGAAAAACCAGTCTAGATCCTATTCATCCATATGGATTAATGCTTAATATCGATGATGTAAATCATAAAGATATTGAAACAACAATAGATGACTGGGCCTCGTCTATGAGAATTGCAAGAGGGACATTAGATCTAGAACATGATGGACTCATCAACTTGCTAGAAATGGGCCTCCAGGAACGACCAAAACTGTATTTTCTCATCTACCCCCTATACATAAGGACGAGATCATACATACATTTTCCTACTTGGAAATTGTAAACAAGATGACCTTGATGCTCAAAATCACATTCTTGGGAGCAGGTATTCAAGGAAACGAGGAAGCGAAACAACGAAGCTATTCTCCAACCCTATTCAACTTGAGATCAAACAATATGGAGAAGGAGTCAATAGACTTATTCTTAAGACTGTTTCGCATCTATCAATGGAATTTGGGAGCTGCCAAAAGTATTTGCTGGAAATTTTCTTAACAAAATTTCCAAGTCCATGGAGAGATTTTCATTAATGCATATTCTCCAGGAAATTCCGACAGTGTTGGAAGAAAGATGTCTTTTGTAAAACAAAAGCTAGCTGACTGGTGCAGCCAAGCTATCTTACAAAAGAACTACAAAAGGTTGAAGAGGATGAATAAATATTCTCCTCCAGATTCCACAACCAATGATCTTCCTACAATCAGTGATGGAGAATCATATAGACCACAGAAGCAAGAAATATTGAGCTCATCTCTTTAGAAGAAGATTTTCAAAAGGAGGATACTATAAACCCAGATCCAGATGGACGGGACAAAAGGCCAAATTTTACAAATCTGGGCAAAGAAGTGGACCGGTCAGAAGAATAAATTCATAGAAATCTTCACAACAAATGCCTATATGGAAAACTTTCAGAAGAGCTCATACTAGAGAAAATGAAAGTTCTAAAGATTTGCAACTGCTGGACCTGCGAAGCAAAAGGGCATATATCAATTGATTGCCTAGAAAAAAGAGGGGTAAAAAGTTTTGATAATGTACCAGACATTGTGGAAGCTGTCTACTACCAAGATTTAGCACATGTTTACCAATTCGAAGATATACCCTCAAATGAGAGTATATTTAAAGAAGAAGAAGTTTTTAGTAAAGAAGACTCAGATGGAAGATTAACTTCAGAATCAAACGGAGCTTAAGTGATCCATCAAGAGCGAGAAGATGAGACTGGATACTCCAATCAGACTACTATCTCGCAAAACATGATTGATAAAATCATGAATACAAGCCTTAATATACAAAAATATCAAGGCTTTTCAGCAGGACAAGCTATAAAAGTCTTATAACAATTTAGCTTGGTACTAGTAAACACCATGTGATCTATAAGATCAACCAACGAGAGATGGCACTTTCAATTGAACTAACAGGAAACCAGGTTGAATTACAGCTGATTCCTTACAACGAAGTCCAGGAGATGCTAGCAGGGTTATAATAAGAGATAAGAGAAAAAATATCCTGGATTCATATTGGTGCTATCCAGATTATCCTCAAATCGGCACTACCAGCAGAAGTAGATACACCAATCAATATCGCTATATTTGATAAGCGTATCGAAAGTCACAGAGATTACCTACTGGGAACCATCTCGTGAAACCTTTGTGCCAAACATATTATAGGTGTAATATATCCCAGGATATCTTACAACCTAAGAGATAGAGACTTTAGTCGAGCCCTGACGCTTTATCAGGACTTCAAAAGGAAGGATCTTTGTGGTGAAGGAGATCGACCATTCTCCCTAATGCATCAGGCATCTTATGCACTTTCTAATTCCCATCATACATATATATTTCTGGGAAAGCAATTTATCGAGATACCAGATATATTTGCGAAAGTGGCGCAAGCTCCATCGAGATAGATTTGAGATGCCACTACTACGAGAAATAAATATCCAGGTGGGAGACAAGCCATTACTAAAATGTGAGTAGACTCTCAAGCTGGAACATAATAGATTATCTTTCCAGGGAGATAGGATTATAGGCTAGTCCTGGTCACAATCCTAACATAATGCTAGAATGATGATCACACTTAGTGAAGGACAAGTGTTGATTGAATGACAAGCCCGTACTTAACATACATCTCAATTGGATGTTATATGAAAAGTATAAAGCCAAAAATTTGTGGCTTATATTGAGTCAGGGGTAGGTATCAGTACGACAAAGCGCAGAGTTTTTCTAAAAGAGATGGAGGAAGCTCTAAACCCAATTGTGGGTTGAGACTTCTCAAAAATGGCTTTACTGCTATCAAAAGGAGTAAAACAATTAGAAATTCTGATAGGAGGATTAGGGCAAACACGATGTTATAAGATAAAGACTCCACCAATCTATTTCCATGATACAGGAGCAGACATTTTGATGGGAAACAACTTCTTACAAATTTTTAAGATGTACACACAGGACAATATCAATAACAGACTGATCTTTACAATAATTTGTGATCATAAAATTACTTTTCAATGTCTGAAAGGGGCGTTTAATCGATAAATGCCTCTTAACTTTTGCAGCAAGCATGGTTATGAATGATACCTTCGATATCCAAAAATGTGAGATCAAATGAGATTTGGAGAAGCAATCCAAAGTCTTGAAGAACAAGTATCCCTAAATGATGTCAAGAGAAAAATAGCAAGAAGTTATAACGAGAATCCTCTGGTATGTTGGGATCGAAACCAGTTCAAAGCTACTTAAAGGTAAATGTCGGTAAGGAATTTGAATTCGTGAAATATAAACCTATTCTTATGAATATCAAAGACCAAGAAGATATGAGGAAGATCATTAAGGAACATCTTTATTTTTGGCTAATTGAATCAGGGAAGTCACCATATAGCAGTCCAGGTTTTCTGGTAAGAAATCATGGTGAAATCACAAGAGGTAAACCCAGGTTAGTGATCAATGATATTCTAGAATTTGACGGATATTTTATCCCGAGTCGAGAACACCTTACTAATTGCATACGAAATACTGATGTATTTTTTCAAAATTTAATTGGAAGTATGGATTCTATCAAATTTGCATGGATGAATAAAGTAAAAGGTTTACCGCCTTTTCAACACCGCAAAGACATTACGTGTGGAATGTAATGTCAATGGGGCTAGCTAACACACCCCAGATTTTCCAAAGAGAAATGGATAATCTTTTTTAAGGATTATTTTTCATTTATGTTTTTGTATATGGATGATATTCTTATTGCATAAAAAAATATGGATTAAAATGTTGAACATCTAGAGATTTTTGCAGATCTCTGTTGTAAAGAAGGATTAGTACTATCTGATAAAAAGGCATTAGTGGCAACTCGGAAGATAGAAAAATTGATGAATCATTGATCATTCTACAAAATCATATTGTGGAAAATGTGCAGAATTTCCCTCAGGAACTTAAAGGGAAAAAATAACTACATAGTTTTCTTGGAATTGTTAATTTTGCAGGATCATTTATCAAGAATCTCGCAAAATACAGAAAAGTGTTCAACAATTTTTGAAAAAGAAAGTTCTGTTCATATGGACGAAAGAGCATTGACAAGGGTTAAGACAACTGATCGCTAAAATATTTAACTATCATGTAAGTGTACGGTGTAATTACATATCGTAGAGAGCAATGTCGTATCCCAGAATGACTGACTAACGAAGCATATTAATTACCAAAATTTCTCGTTGGTATTGTTTAGACGATTGAATTGGAAGATAATTAGTTAAACAAAACAAGAAGATTAAAACGCAATTAAAATGATTAAGCAGATAACGGATTCCAATTCAGAATGATCAACTATGTTCCAGAATTAAATTTCAATGGATTCAATTTATAACAGTGATAGACAAGCAAAAATAGACTATTCAGTTCGTCTAGAACAATCACTAAATTAGCCTAAGTCTTCTCTCGAAGTAAATAAGCTGTAGATTACAAGTTAAGACTAATATCTCTATCTAATCACTAACATTTAACTCCAGACAAATCACATGATTCAAGTTCTCACAACAATTCTCTTTTCTCTCGAATGTCAAAATATTTTGTTCTTTATTTCTAATCGCATAACAATCCTCATCTCTCGAATGTTCGATTACTATGTAAAATAATGAAAGATTGGTGATCAAACAATCAATCAAGCAATAAACACAGGAATAACAAAAAATGAAACTGAATTAAATTAACAAAACCCAAGTTACATGTCAATAAATCAAATCCATCTTCTCTTTGAGTAGAACATCAGAGTTTTAGCCTGACATCGTAAAAACAAAAATAAAACAATAACAATAAAGTTCATGGTGAAGAAGAACTAAAAAAATTAAGAGGTGATTCCGTCGTGCTTGGCCTGGACTCAATTATCTCTCTCCAGCTCTATTTCTCTCCAAGATGGGTGCGAATGTCAAATTTTCCGACCCTTCTCACGTTCTTGGACTCCCTTGTTATACTCATGGCTCAAATTCATCAAAACCGGCCTAAAATCGCAAAGAATCTTGGTTAGATGCACCCGTGCATGTGGTGAGGCACGAGGCTATGCGTAGCCTCTGTCTCACAGCGCTGGTATGCCAGAATTATGGGCACGGTCTGTGAATGTGGAAAGCACGAGTCGTGCGCAGCCTCTGTCTGCCTGCTGTGCAAGTTCACGGTTTTGGCTCTAACTTTCATGTCTAGACTCGGGATTGGGTGATTCAAGTTGCTTTCAAAATCTAATTGAAAGAGCTTTCCAACCATATGCATGAGCAAAATTCCAAATACAATGAGAGCTTGACCCATTTTATCTGAACACCTCACTCCAAATGCTTGTTTTTCGTATGTTTTCACTTATTTTTCGTCCACAAGCTTAACAAACACATCAACCACCAATATATTTAAATATATCACCTTATGACCATAAACTCACATTTTCATTAAAAATAAAAACATAGAACTCATTTACAAACTGAAAGAGATTTGTAAAAATCTCCCAAAGTTAGATAAATCACAATACAAGGATGATCTTTCTTGTATACCGATGCCAGTGATTATGGTTGGTCAGCAGTACTAGCCAAGATCATACCAGAAGGAGAAAAACCTTGCAGATACTGTAGTGGCTTATTCAATGAAAGTGAAGTTTTGAGATGACATATCAACGAGAAAGAGTTTTTTGCGGTGGTGAATGCATTTAAAAAAATGGCCTTTATTTTTATTAGTAAATATATTTACTTTAAAATTTGATAATACTCAAGTTAAAGTTTTCTTAAAAAACAAGATTGAATCTAAGCCTGAAAAAG
>AYJT01039134.1:0-10299 GCA_001278415.1 Ocimum tenuiflorum
CTATGAGAACGAGATAGTAGAGACCGAGTCTGAGCCTAAGCTAATGTAGCCGCCGGCACAGGAATTGGTACCTGAGGATGAGGAGGATCCCGAGGAGGACCCTGAGGAGGATCCTGAGGAGGACCCAGAGGATGAGGCTGAGGAGATGGAGGTTGAGCCATTGCTTGACTGGTCTGACACTGAGAGCACCACCGCCGAAAGACCTGCAACAGAAGGGACTGGAGGATGGCTGTCCGAGTGATGACCCTACTAGGCCTACATTTTCTGACTTCGATTTGAATATTTCGTAAAGGGACGAATGCTGTTTGTTAGAAGCTCTGTTTTGTTGTTTCTGAATTGTTGTAAAGTCCTCGTAGAGGCAACTTTTTCCCATTTATGTTATGATTATTGTTGAATGATGAGTTATTTTATTTTGGGTGATGTGATGATTATGGTATATGTGTTGATGTTTTAAATGCTATTATGAATGAGATTGAGATGCATTGCACCCACTGATTGACATATGAGTGCATATGAGTGAGTATTGATGGTATAAATCTTTAGAATGCCTGGACGCAGAAGGAACATGAGGGGTGGAGGAGGAGGCCGAAATGGCAGCCGGAATGGAGGCAGAAATGGTGGACGAGGACCAAGATATGGCAGAGACTAGAGCAATAACAGACCTGAGCTAGTGCTTGAATCAGCAGCGAATTTGCACCACCACCACTCTCACTTGCGAGAAGAATTGGGAAAGTGTTTCTGAGGCAGAATGCTCCGAAGTTTAACAGGGTAGGGGAACCGATAGAAGCTGAGGAGTAGGTGAGAGCCCTGAAGAAGATTTTTGAGTTCTTGGAATGCACTGATCGCGAGAAGCTGATCTGCATGCCCCATCAACTAACTGGTGAAGCTGACTGCTGGTGGGAAAAGCTTAGAAAGTCTTTAACCAATGAGCAGTACCATGACTTTACCTGGGCAAACTTTAAGGAGGAATTGTACGAAAGGTACATTCCCCTGAGCTACAGAATGAAGAAGGAAAGTGAGTTCGATAATCTAAGACAAGGGAAGATGATAGTGGCCGAGTATGATCGCCATTTCTTTGAGTTGGTTAGGTATGCAGTGGCACACTAATGACAAGAAGGCATAAAGGTTGAGAGATGGGCCGAGGCTTGAGATTCGAATTGCGTCGGCCAGTCATGGCAGATTGACCTACAAGGAGATGCTCAATCAAACCATGGAAGTCGAGGCTTTCCTCCCTGAAGTAGACGAAGAACCAGTTGCAACTGTTGGCCAACAGAGCCAATGGCAGATGAGCAAATGGGAGGACAGATCTCGAGGATCTGGTTAGAGCCAAGAGAGCGTCAAGAGGCCATAGTTCAGCCACTAGTCTTAATGTTATTAGCAGCCGTGCCATAACAACCAATTTATGAGCCGTCAGGGGAGCAATCAGGTGGCGAGAGCAATGCCGCCAGGGCAAAATAGAAGTTGTGGCTGTTGTGGGAGAGAGCATCGAGAGGAGTGCCCCATGCTTGGGAATAGCTGCTTCAAGTGTGGGAAAGTAGGACACTTTGCATCCCAGTGTAGAAGTAGGACCCAAGGGAGTGTCCAAAGGCCCTAAGGACAAGGCCATCTGCTAAGAGCTATGCAATCTCAACCAAAGAGCAACCCACAATAGAATCAAGTGCAGAATAAAAGGTTCCAGCAATACTGTCAGGGTAGGGCCTACACCATCAACCAGGAAGCGGGAGAGGATAACCCGAGGCTCCAAGGAGTAGAGCAAGGAAACTTGACAGGTATGGTTTTGCTTAACAATATGTCTGTCATTGTTTTATTTGATACTAGAGCATCGCATTCTTTCATATCTGAAGCATGCACAGAGAACATAAATTTACGTCCCGAAGAAACATCCCAGTGTATGAGTGTAGCCACTCCTTCGGGAGAGGTTATGGAGACTAGACGTGTATGTTTTGACCTAGCCTTAGGTTCTCTAAGACTTCCATTAGGTAGATTGCATGTGTTAAGGATGTGGGACGTAGACGTCATATTCGGAATGGATTGCCTGACTGAGAGCTACACAACATTCGATGTCGAGAAAGACAAATCTCGTACCAAAAGCTGGAAGAGAAGGCTGTTGACTTCTATGGAATCCAAAGAGGGAAGATCCCCATTATTTCAGCGTTGCAAGCCGAGAAGTTGGTCAGAAAGGAAGATAGTCGAGCCTACCTGGTATATCTCAATGGAAGCAACACGGAGGAGAAGCGCCTAAAAGACGTGCCGATTGTTCGAGCATTTCCTGGTGTGTTTTTGAAAGAGTGAACTGGATTATCGCCTAGCAGACGTACCTGGATTAGAGCCTAAAGCAACCCCGATTTCTAAAACACCATATAGAATGGCACCAAAGGAGCTGCAAGAGTGAAAAGCTCAATTGTAAGAGTTGTTAGAGTTGGAATTCATCCGGTCGAGCGTGTCACCGTGGGGTGCGCCAGTCCTATTCATTAAGAAAAAGGATAGATCAATGAGGATGTGCATCAACTGCAGAGAACTGAATAAGCTCACACTGAAGAACAAGCATCCACTGCCAAAAATTGACGATTTGTTCGACCAGCTCAGAGGGGTAGGTGTTTTCTCAAAGATCGATCTGAGATCGAGCTACCACTAGTTGAAGATTCGAAATGAGGATATTCCCAGGACCGCCTTTAGAACCTGATATGGTCATTATGAGTTTGTAGTGATGCTGTTTGGATTGACAAACGCGCCATCATTATTCATGCACCTGATGAATCGAATGTTCCAACCCTACCTGGATAGTTATGTGTTTGTCTTCATCGACGACATTCTCATCTACTCAAAGGGGGAACAAGAGCATGATGAGCACCTAAGGATAGTGCTTGAGACCCTGAGAAATGAAAGGTTATACGCCAAGTTCAGCAAGTGCGAGTTTTCATTGAGGAAAGCGATGTTGTTGGGCCACATTATGTCAGTAGATGGCATTAAGGTAGACTCATCTAAGGTGCGGGCCATGAGCTAATGGAAGACTCCCGCTACACCAAATGTGATTCAAGGTTTCTTGAGTTTAGTTGGATACTATCATCATTTCATCGAAGAATTTTCCAAGATAGCCAAGCCTACGATGCGATTTCTACAAAAAGGATTGAAGTTCAAATGGATGACTGAGTGTGAGGCAAGTTTCAAGAGTTGAAGAAAAGATTGACAACCGCCCCAGTATTAGCCATCCTAGAGCCCGAGAAGGACTACGAGGTTTACACCGATGCATCTAAGAGTGGATTGGGGTGTGTATTGATGTAGGATGGTAAAGTGATCGCCTACGCATCAAGACAGTTACGACCTCACGAGATCAATTATCCTGCACACGACTTGGAATTAAAAGCTATAATGCATGCCCTAAAGATATGGAGACATCATCTATATGGAGTATAATGTTCGATCTTCACCAACCACAAAAGTTCCAAATACTTCTTCGAGCAGAAGGACTTGAACATGAGACAGTGTAGGTGGTTGGAACTAGTAAAGGATTATTATCTCATCATCAACTATCGCCCAAGGAAGGCAACTACTGTAGCAGATGCATTGAGCCGTAAGGCTGATTCGAAGGTGTACGCGCTCTTAACTCACAAATAAGACCTGATCCGAGAATTCAAAATGATGAAGCTGGAAGTTCTGACCCTACCCACCATAGGGATGAGCGCGATGGCAGCATTGACAGTGGTTCCTAACTTAAGGATGCGAATAATCCAGGATTAATGAAGAGACGAGGAACTGGAGGCCTTGAGGGTGAAAGTTTGTATAAACAAATTAGAGAGATACCAAGAAACAATGGTAATGCCTTGAGGGCGAAGGTTTGAATAATCCGATAATGCCCTGATGTTTGAAGGACAGATCGGTGTGCCCAAAGACAAAATCTTAAGGAGCTAAATCATGAGTGAAGCGCACAAGATGCCCTATACAGCGCATCTTGGCAGCACCAAAATGTATCAAGACGTGAAGCGAAATTTCTAGTGGGATGGAATGAAGAAAGACGTAGCATCCTTTGTAGAAAGTTGTTTGGCCTATTAGCAAGTTAAGGCCTTACATCAGCGACCCTATGGGAAGCTACCGCCATTAGAGATTCTCGAATGGAAGTGGGAAAATATAACCATGGACTTCGTGACGAGCCTGCCAAAGTTACAGCGAGGAAATACAGCAATATGGGTAATTGTGGACCGACTTACCAAGAGCGCCCATTTCGTAATGATCAAGATCACCTATGGATCTATCAAGCTAGCTAAGCTGTACGTACGAGAAATTATGCGATTGCATGGAATCCCAGAGACAATCACGTTAGATCGAGATGTGAAATACACTTCAAAATTCTGGACGAGTTTGCAACGAGAAATGGGGACGCACCTAAACTTCAGTACATCGTTTCACCTGTAAACCAATGGCCAGTCAGAACAAACCATCCAGACATTAGAAGACGTGTTAAGAACAGTGGTTTTGGACCAAGGACGAAGTTGGGAGAGAGTTTTACCTCTAATTCAGTTTGTTTACAACAACTCTCTATGGAAAGAAATGCAAATCTTCGTTATATTGGGACGAAGTAGGTGAAAGAAAAGTGCTTAGACCTGAAGCGGTAGCAAAAATGATTGAAACCATATGACAAATCTGAGCTTGTATTAAGGAAGCTCAAGATCTACAGAAGTCATATGTCGATGCCAGATGCACTGTTAGGAATTAGAATATTTTGATGATGTCAGAAACCATGTCAGTTGTATAAGACTAATCTTAGAATCTATTTTATATAGGTTTGAACTTGTAATAGCTTAGCTTCGCAGAAAGCTGAAGTTGGAAAGAGTTCAAGACCTGAAGGTTAAGAAGATCAAGTTCTGAGAGACCACAACTGTGAGATACCATATCTAACTCCTTCAGTTGTGAGTATAAAGTCCACAATCGTTCAACCAGTTGTGATGAACACAGCTGACAGTTCTTCATGAACTGGCCAGTTGAAAAGAGAGGCACAAGAAGACTCCAAAGCTAACACCCAAATAAGCTAATTGTCACTTTGAAGAAAAGGTTGAAAATAGACAGTTCTCAGTCAACCTTAAAGCTTAATTGTATCTATTACAACTGAGATGCAAAAGAGGAATGTCAGAAGTGCTAAGACGTGCAACAGAGCTGACCTATCGAATTGTACCAGAAAAGATAGTCAGCCCGCGGTTCTTATTCAACATATAATAACTTTATCCAAATATCCAGTGGATAAGAGATGATAAAGCCTGCTGCAAGTACATCAAAGACACCATTTTCAGATGCTAATTTTGAAGGATTTGTCCGTTGTCTCACAATGGATACTATTTAAATGCCTCACCTATAAATAGTAAAGTCAAAGTAAGGAGAAGAAGTTACAGACTTGCGCATCATTTTTTGTTCTCTCTCTTAAGCTTTCTAAGCCATCTTCCGAGTTTCTAACTCAAGACAACATCTGGTGATCGAAAGCTTTCAGCTAATGATACCGAAAAGTTCTTTTAGATATCTCTCATCTAAGAACAGCTCTAAAACTTGTTTCACGTTTCTGAGAAGAACAGAAATCTTCACCCTGTAGACCTAAGAAGCATAGGATTGAATCCGGTAAAGCTTCGAAGAACTACAGTGCCTGCAACTGGAAGTGATAGTTGCTTCCCGTTAGAGAAGATAGTTGTTTTTAACCCGTGTTAACTCACCGTGTACCAACAACTATAGTCAATTTCCTTCGTGGAGAAGGAAGAGAGGATTTAGGACTTAAAGATTCGAACCTCTATAAATACCCTCTCATTTACAACTTTCAGTTATTTATTTTCACTATATGTTAATTTAAAACCCAGCTAGCCACAAAGTCAGCTGAGATAAAACTTGGGCTTACTATTTTTCACAACTGTTTATTTACTAATACCTCTGCAAAGCAACTATCTCTGATTTGGGACCAACAAGTCGTATTAGAGTAGTTGGTCCAAAAGACGAATTATTTTGTGTCACCAAGGACTAGATCCATTTTTCCTTAAGTATCCATTGTGAGCTGGAAGAGGAGAGTCAAAGCTCACCTCCTAAGCTAGCATGATGACATGTGGCTGGTAATTGAAGAAGGTCCATAAATATACAGAAAAGTCAATACCAGTCGAACTACTCTTGATTAGCCAGAATACGTTAAAAAGCCTCATGCCATGGACGTCCGACGATAAAAGGCGTCATCAATTAGAATATCTGGCCTAAGATATTCTCTTCT
Source organism: Ocimum tenuiflorum (assembly GCA_001278415.1). Classification (NCBI taxonomy): domain Eukaryota; kingdom Viridiplantae; phylum Streptophyta; class Magnoliopsida; order Lamiales; family Lamiaceae; genus Ocimum; species Ocimum tenuiflorum. The sequence continues at coordinate 6,233 of AYJT01039134.1, forward strand.
CCACGATAGACGAGGAAAATGAAGAACGTGGAAAAATTTGAATCGGCCAAGGAAGTCTTGGATTTCTTTGAGGATTTGTGTAGAGAATCTAAGTAAATTACACATAATAAGCCCAGGTTTGTGTAGAAAAGTACGAATCTTTTGCTATGCTAACTGGTGAAACTATTGTGCAGATGGAGTCACATTTTAACTCCATTGTCAGCGAGCTCACAGCCTTGGGCAGAACCTATCCAGTTACGGAGTTCAATGCAAAAATCTTGGCCAGGATGCCAAGAGATGATTGGTTTGTTAAAGTGACAACCCTCAAGGAGAGAGACCTCTCAAAGATGCCTACAAAGGATGTGTTCACCTCCCTGCGAGCACATGAGTTTGATTTGGCTCGGATGAACGAGCACGAGGCAAATAAGCCTACTCAGCAGCCATTAATGTTGGAGGATGCTAATCTCTTCGTAAAAAAAAAGTACTCACCAAGGAAGCAACAAAAGCCTCAGTATACAGCTCTAGTAGCTGTGCTAGCCGAGAAGTCATCTACCTTGACTGAAAGAATCCCAGCCAGCACCGTACAGGAGCTGGAAGAGTACATGAGAGTGCTCACAAAGAAGCTTGAAAAAGCCAAGCTAAATGCTCAAGCTACAGAAGAAAAGAAGTTCGAGAAGTCGCAATTCCAAAGGCGACAGCAACGGACATGCTTCCGATGCAACTCTCCTAACCATCTGAAATTTGATTATCCGCAGATTGGTGAAGAAGAAAGAGCGAATCTAAAGAAGAGCTTTCAGAAAAGGTTCTCAAAAGCTTATGCAGAGGCTATGCTGACAAGGACTGAAATGCGCGGCATTGCATATGATGATGAGTTCAAATCAGACTCTTGCAGCAGCTCCGATGATGAGGAGCAACTTGTAGCATTTATGACTGACGTCCAGGAAGATGAAGCGGAAACTACCATGACCTCAGATGAGGAGGTAATTAAAACCTCCCAACCATTGCATGTGTCTGAGCACGAAAACGAGGACTTGGAGTCATGTCATTCTGACTCCGAGGACCTAATATTAGAATCTCTTTCAAAAGATGTCAAATACATGTGCATGCTACAAAGAAAAATCACTCATGAAAATGTTTCTCTCAAGGAGCAAGTTTCAAAAGTGACAGCTGAACTGTGCTCAATTATTAACAGCTGTCATTGAGAAACTAAGGGTAGAAAATTTAGCCCTCTCAGCTGACTTAGAAACCCTAAAATCTAAAAATCTCGAGTAGAACAAAATTCTTGCATCTAGTTATAAAAGCTCGAGAGATTTAAAGCATTTAATTAGAATTAAAAAAACACGCATTGAAAAATATGGGTTTGGTCATGACCCATCAGTTTTGAATGATAAAACCAAGTTATGCATGAACAAGGGAAGGAGAAAATTATATTTCTCCCAACCCAAACACAAACTGGCTAGCCACCTAGGTTAGTTGTAGTCCCTAAGGCGACAAAACTAAAGAAAGGACAACTAACTACAGAGCCAACTATTCTTCCCAAACCTGTAAAGCCAAGGGATGCTCAGCTGCCCAGGGCACCAGTTACCTCTCAGCCCAGCTATGCAAAAGTAATCTAGAGTCACCCAAGTTCTGCTAAGTCAGACTAGAGACCCTCAAACAGTAAACACTCGCAAGAGAAGAGACTCAGGTGTGCTGAGTACAACCGATAGATTGAGACATCTAATCGTCAAGGGCTGGGATATCAATCCAAAAACCCCAAGACAATTGTCCGAGGGTCAGTCCACGAGGTTATGTCAAGAAGCATGTTTCAGCTTGGAATCAAGCACTCACACATAACTTCCATACACAAGCACAGTTTAACAAAAAAACATCATGATCGTGTGTATTATAATTTAAGGAAGAAAAAGAAGACAGTGAAACAAACTGCCCAAGAGGTCAAAAAGCTTAAGATTAAACCAATATGGATCCACAAAGTGTTCATCAACCTGTTAACCCCTCAGGACCCCAAGTAAGACAGGTACCTAAACCGTCTTCTCTGTGATTCCAGGTCACAGAAGATAGCAGCCAGCCGCCAAAGTATAATGGAGTTTGAATTTTGGACGGCGGCTGTTTAGGGCACATGACTAGGAACAAGGACATTATGGGAAACATTGTTTCAGTTAGTGGGCCATCAGTAACTTTTGGGGATAACTCCACGGGAAGGATGATAGCTCTAGGATCGGTCAGAATCAACGAAGTTACCCTTAATGGTGTCTCACTTGTCTCAAATCTCAAACACAACTTAGTGAGCATTAGTCAACTTGGAGGGAATAGATACAAGACAATATTTTTGAAAAATAAATGCTATATCAAAGATAAGATCTCCAATGAAGTAGTTCTTAGAGGAATAAGACGTGGTGGGTTGTACATTGTTGATTGGAAAAGTGGTAGCTCTGACTTTTGTCTAGTTTCTCGAGGATCTATGGGGACCGGCTGGCTTTGGCATTAGAGGCTAAACCATCTGAAATTCAAGATGATCAATTACTTGGTCAAGCACAATTTGGTGGAAAGATTGCCAGTTAGCAAAGCAAACAAAAGCATCCTTCAAAGGAAAGGTAGTGGAGCCTAGCACATTCTGTGTTCTCGAACTTCTTCACATGGATTTGTTCAGACCAGTTACTCCCTGTGGAGAATTAGAGGAAAGAGTTACACCATGGTGGTGATCGATGATTTCTCCATATATGCTTGGGTGGAGTTCCTTAAGAGCAAAGTTGAAGTGAATATGGTTTTGCCGGAGCTGATTCTGAAGGTTCAGAATGTCAAATGCTGCAAAGTGGTAAGAATCATATCGGACAACATGACAGAGTTCTGCAATGGACCAGTTATGGACTTCTATTTAGATCATGGAATCAGCCGAGAGCACTTAGCTTCAAGGACACCGCAGCAGAATAGTTTGGCAGAGAGAAGGAATCGGACTTTGAAGGAAGCTACGAGGTCCATACTATCTGAGGCTAAGATAGGTCAAAGTTACTGGGCTAAAACCATCAGCACAGCTTGCTATACTCAGAATCACAGTTCCATTAACCTACAACTCAATAAAACACCTTATGAGGTGTATAAGGGTCGTAAGTCTTCTCTAACTCATCTACGTGCATTTGGTTGCCCATGTTATATTCACAACAATGGAAAATCTTAGCTGAATACCTTCTCACCTAAAGCTGATGAGTGTGTATTCTTTGGCTATGGATACCCCTCTCATAAGACATTTAGAAGATGCAACAAGACAAACCTTCTTATGGAAATAACATGAAATTTTATTTTTGATAAGTTTACTCTAGTGCACAGGAACACTGCGAAGCTGACTTTGAACTGCCCATGTGCTGACGTAACTAACGTTTAGCTGGGTAACACCCGTGGTGTGCAACTAGGTAAACCAGCTAGGCATGAATTGGGGGGACAAAGTTTATAGTTCAGCAACCTCAATTGGAGTCCAAACGGCTGAGAAGGTTTGTGATGCAAAAGTTCTCGCTGAAACCTTAAGATCTAATTCAATTTAAGGTTCAACTGACAGTGCCATTGAAGCAGGGGGAACCACAACTCAAGTTGGAAACCCAGCCAAAGACAACACTGAAGCAGTTTAACGAATTCTAGTTCAACCTAGCCTAACTGAGGAATCAGCTGAGTCAACAGCTGAGATAGAGACAACTGAAACGCCAGCTCTAGGCGAAAGAGTTGTGATGGATACAAAAATTTGATAGCAGTGAATTACACGACAAAATTTTAATTATCGAATCCATTGATTTTTTATGAAGTTTAATTAATTTATAGTATTGACTTAGAGAAGACAATGATTTTCAATTGTTTTATTAAACTAAATTTAACTATAAAAGGAATTACACTCTAAAGCAAATTAAAGGCTGTAGAAAAATCTATAACATGACTATCAGATCCTAGGCACTCTACTCCTACTATGTTCATTCAAGTTGTGACAAAGTTCATTTAACCTTATGTAATCTAGTCGCATGTGAAACATCTGGTAAGTTGTTCTAAGTCATACTGACTAGGGTACAACAAACATGAAAATAAGATTGCAATTAAATCCTGACTAG
>AYJT01039151.1:0-17895 GCA_001278415.1 Ocimum tenuiflorum
ATTTGTACAAATAAAAAAAATTATATAATATATTATATTATAATTAGATTTTTCTACACTAAAGAATGTACAAAACAAATAGTATTAAAACAAATAAAATATATATTATATTATAAATTTAGTTATAGATATTAGATATAAAAAGAGATATAGATAAATATAAGTCCAGTGAATAATTCTAAAATGAATTAAATTACAGATGTAGATTATTATTATTATAATTAATTGAATATTTAATATGGATAAAATAGGAAACATACAAGTCGCGTGTAGTTTTATTTATTTTGGTTTGAAAGAAACAAAGCCACACATTTTATCATAAGTTGAAACCGTGTGAAGATAAAAAGAGAATCAGTTGGATTGTATTGATGAATTAATGATGGCCTGGGTATGCGTATAAAGAGATTACGTTTGAAAAATAAAGACGTATTAGTTTATGGTGATAGCATGAAGTTGAATAGGGTGGGGGACTGTATTCAAGTAATGAATTACAAGTGTGTGTAAGTTTATAGCGATGAGAAATAGAGTTTGTTTATACTGCATATATGTACATCTGATCTAATTAAACCAAACTTTAGGGGATGACTTTTTCTGCCCGCCCTGCATCACCACATAATCACGAAGCACCGTGTCGCTTTTGCATTGCTCTCCTCTAAACAAGACAAACACAGTAACTTGTCATTGTTGCTCTGTTTCAAATTACTGCAATTCATAAATGTTTTTTAACATTATAAATAGAAGCTGCGGTCACGGGTCTCCTCGTCTCCACTTCAATATTATTATTCTCATTGTCTTTGACAGAAAAAACTGACACTCTCTCAAAAACAATGGAAACTGTTGATTCCGCGCGTTCATTCGTTAAAGATGTTAAACGCATCGTCATCAAGGTAATGCCTTTAAGTTTCTATCCATTTCATTGTTCGTCTATGCACTTTTGTTTCATTGTCATGAGTCTGTTGCAAGTTCAACGATTCTGAAGATGCTGTTGCATTTTCTCCCTCTTCACGTACTGATTTTCTACCTGCATTCAAATGCTCTACACATTTCACATTTTATTTCCCCTTCTTCACGAACTTGGACTCTGCTTCCAGCATTTTGATATTGTATGCATACAAACTAGATAAAACTAAAATGCACAGAACATAGATTTCCAATGCAACTGTTGTCCCACCAGCCATTTTGGCTTTATATTCTGACATGTCTCCGCGTTTTCAGCATTTCCGAATTCGATTTCTTGTACTTTCTATGCATCAGCATTACATAGGCTGGCTTTCGTTATTGTGTTCTTTTGCTTGGAGAGAAAAATTATGTTCGAAAGGAACATTGAGAAAGACCTGAACTTCTTATGCTAGTAGCTATTAATTGCAAATTAAAATGAAGGTGATATCATCGTTCTGAAATTCCTAAAAGAATTCATTTCAAGTAGGAAAAAATTCTCACTTGGTTGTACTTTTACTATCAAGTAACTCTAGGATCCTGTCGTTTTTCACTTAAGAGTTCAATCCGACTGTGAACATTTCTCCAGTGGTTGGGTACCAGTGCCAATTAATAGTCTGTTTATGTGTGATTTAACTTAAAAACTTGCATTTACTTCTTTATAAAGCTACTGGATGCTTTATTATTTGTCGACTGCTATTGATTGCCATTTTTCTTCCTGTTGCATTTTCTTTTCTTTTCCATGAACCTGATTTTTTCATCCTTAATATTTAAGGTTGGAACTGCAGTCGTCACTCGAGCCGGTGGAAGACTAGCTCTGGGAAGATTAGGCTCACTGTGTGAACAGGTTCTCAAGGATAATAAAATACTGAAATGTTTTTTCAATTGCTAATACATCCACAAGCATCTTCCAACGCTTACATTTTTAAGTTACAAACCTAGTGCAGATCCACGAACTGAACACTCAGGGATATGAGGTCATTTTGGTGACATCAGGTGCAGTTGGTGTTGGCCGTCAACGGCTTCGGTACAGGAAATTAGTTAACAGCAGGTATTCTTCATTCATTCATTGGATTTAATTAGTGTTCAGAACTTCAGGAAGATTTTAATGAAATCTTAGTCTCCTGAGAAACGTTCCCGGAATTTGTGTTAATAATTTTGTTCAATGCTTTTCTCAAACAAGTAAAGTTCCCTGAATATCTTAATCTATGCATAGATAGAAGGACACGAATTTGGCATCATCATCATCATCATCATCATGCCCGAGAGCAATGAAAAGTGTAACCTCTACATTATCATTTTAATTCGCAACTTTTCTTTGGCAGCTTTGCAGACCTCCAGAAGCCACAAATGGAACTTGACGGGAAAGCCTGTGCAGCTGTTGGACAAAATGGTCTTATGGCTCTATATGACACTTTGTTCAGCCAGGTGAAACCTAGAGGAAATAAAACTTCTGAAAGATAAGAAAAAAATTATATACATCTACTTAAATTTGGGTTTTACCCCTTGTACAGTTGGATGTGACCTCAGCCCAACTTCTAGTTACGGATAATGACTTTCGTGACCCTGAATTCAGGAGGCAACTCAATGAGACTGTTAAATCCTTGTTGTCTCTGAAGGTGGTCCCAATATTTAATGAAAATGATGCAATCAGTACCAGGAGAGCTCCCTATGAGGTGAGCTATTGACTTCATTCCTTGCTTAACTTTGTTGCACGACTTAGATAGTGCATAATATAGTTGGGACTGCATGGCTACCAAGAGCTCTTAATTACTCAAGAACGGAAAGGATTCCGATTTCCTGCTCCGGTTTTCAGTTTACAAATCTTTGCTTTACTTGAAGCAAGTGTTGAGTGATCTTTCATTGTTCCTCAAGGAGATGTATATTTGAAAACAAATCTTAGTTTGAATACATTTAGGAGCTAGGTGTATAGACTCTCTGATTTCTTATGTTTATAATGTTGTTCATAGCAAGATATCTTGACTAAATTGGAACATATGCCCACATCAATTTCCTCACATAGTTTAATATGTAGGACGCTTCTGGAATATTTTGGGATAATGACAGTTTAGCAGCTCTTCTGGCTCTGGAGCTAAAAGCTGATCTTCTTGTTCTACTGAGTGATGTGGATGGTCTCTATAGCGGCCCACCTAGTGATCCTCATTCTGAACTAATTCATACATACATTAAGGAAAAGCATGAAGGGGAAATTACTTTTGGTGACAAATCACGAGTCGGAAGAGGGGGGATGACAGCTAAAGTAAAAGCTGCTGTTTATGCTGCATATGCTGGCATTCCTGTTGTTATCACAAGGTCTGCCAACTTCCAAATGAATTATTCTATCTCCATTGTTTATTTATTTATTTATTTTTCTTTTTTTGTAAATTTAATTTCAACAACTACATGGCTGATTCAGTAATTAGTTCTATTTCAAATTCTATTATTTATTTCTAAGGTGGCATTTACTGAAACTTCACTGAAACTAAAGGATATATAATTGCCTACTTCGTATGAAGCAGGTGTATTAATGGGTGGAAACAACATTAGAAATATAATCAAACAGATGTGATGATAAGACCATTTTCTTTTTAAATTCGTCCTTTAAGTCCGTACGGTACATCTTCTCTGCTGATCAGAGCTGCATCAACACTTGGGTGAAGTAGATTTTCTTTTCTTATATGAACAGTGAATCAAGCCATGAGTGCTTTTCTGTTGCCTCTTTGTGCATCTTAAATTGCAACTCATTGTATCTCTTGAATGTTTTCAAGTAATCTCATTCAATTTTTCCCCATGGCTTTGCTCATATCCAAAAAACTTAATAGCACAATGCATTGTTTCTGGTTTGGTAATATTGCTTTTCAATTATAAGAAATAATGCTAAGTGTCTGCAGAGTTTCTTAACTTATTATCAAAAACAAAACACATGGAACTACTGTTGGTGGTGCTTTGGATGACATGTTTTCAACATCTGGTGGTCACATTAAACATATCTTTTTTACACTTCGTTGGGGGTGGATTTGTGAGGTTGGAAAAGTAGCATTGAAAACAAGAAACTGGTAATGTGGTAATAGATACCATTTGGGAAACAATGGTGCCATATGTGCAGTAGCAATGGGGTTAACTACTGGAACCTTGTTTCTTTTATTGAATTCAAGAATCTCACAAATACTTTGCACTTGGACTGATATTATCATTTCATGTCCAAGTAGTTCCTTTGCTTGACGATAAGAGTGGCTATCATAACTACGCTAATCACCATCCAAAGTCTGGAGATTCTTATGATTCCAATTGATCTACGAGAGAAGAGTTTTCACATGCATCAAACCATATGTCTAAGTGGGGAATTGGCTTCAAGATAGGCAGTAGAAATTGCTTTTCTGGTACCTAAACATTTAATGTAAATCCAAATTCATTATGTATATTCAACATCATCACGGTTACTGTCTGACGGAAACATTTGTTTAGTTGACTTAAAACATATGATGCGCTGAGATGAAAAATTGTAATCTGGTATTTCTGCTGGTTTGGGTTTAGCATATTGTTACTCATTTTCTTTATTAACTCCTACCTCCGTCTCTCTCTGGATGTAGTGGTTTTGCAGGTGGAAATATTCTAAAAGTTCTAAGTGGAAAACGTGTTGGGACACTATTCCATCGGGATGCAAATAAATGGGCTCCAGTCGGAGATGTTGGAGCACGTGCAATGGCAGTGGCCGCTAGAGAAAGTTCGCGAAGACTACAGGTAATCATTACTGAGTAATAACACTTTTTGGTTTCTTACACAATTAAGTAATATGTCAATCGTTTGTTCCAGGCTATGTCTTCTCTTGAGAGGAGTAAGATTTTGTTGGATATTGCCGATGCACTAGAAGCTAGCGAGAAACTAATAACCGTTGAAAATGATGCCGATGTTGCTGAAGCACAGAAGGCCGGCTATGATAAATCTTTAGTATCAAGGCTTGCTTTGAAGCCTGGTAAGGTAAGATGATACGATAAAAGCATATATGGCCTTTTGAATGAAGTGTTTCCACATAAGTCTTTCTCAAGACTATGATTTTCAGGTTTCAAGTCTGGCAAATTCTATCCGTGTGCTTGCAAACATGGAGGAACCAGTTGGTCGAGTTTTGAAGAAAATGGAGGTAAGTAATTGGGGTGCTTATTCTCATCACATAATACTCAATAGGATGAGATATTACGAGGGTACAGTGTTACTTTGAATTCCGGCTACTTTGTTTCTGGAATACTCTCAGATGTTTGCTTTAAACTTAATGGGGAATATTTATTATACTCTCAGATGTTTGCTTAAAACATGTAACATATATTCAGCTTTACCACACCAAGTCTACAATGAATTTCTCAAACTCTGCTTGGCTTGGGTTAAAGAAAAATCTTGATAAGAGATCGATGGTCTACCCAACTGGCTGAGCTGGCTACTCACTAATTTGCAATTCCGACTTTTCGAGATACTTTTATGGAAAATAATATGTTTTGAAAATTTTATGAGGTAGATTGTTTGGAGATAGGTTTGTGATTTCTGATAATTATTACTGCAGCTTTCAGAAGGATTCATCTTGGAGAAAATGTCATCTCCCTTGGGAGTTCTTTTGATCATTTTTGAGTCTCGACCTGATGCACTAGTCCAGGTAAGTTGCAGCAAAAACCTTCCTGTGTGGCTCTTCTGCAAGCATAACTAACTGCAGTTTTACCTTATTGGAAATTGTGCTGCTGAAGTCGAAAAATCAATCACTCACGTTGCTAATAATATTTATTTGTCAATATACTTTGTTTCCATATCATTCACTTGAACTTTTTCTTCCCAGTGTTTTTTGTAGACAGTCGTACAGTAATTGATTCTATTATTAGACTTCATATTCACCTTCCAAAGTTTATGAAGGTTCCTATCGAAATTCCATATTTTAGGTGGAAGTCCTATCTGATCTGCATATTAATCTCTCTAATTTTTCATCAACTCCATAAATGCTCTCTCTCCCTTCCCCCAGCTGAAGATAGTGATCTTTTAGCTGTTAAAACCTGTTCTATGCAGCAAGCTTTGGAATTTGGAAAAACAATGTTGGATAATAGTTAGTCTGATTTCCTTCTTTTATATATGTTTCATGTTGTCCCTGGGGCCTCAACTTTTCTATTATGAGTAATATAATGAACTTTCCAATGGAAGCTCAGATGACTTATCTTTATATCTTAATCTGGAAAAAAAACTCATGGCTATTTGTTTGTCTATTAACAGATAGCTTCATTAGCAATTCGAAGTGGGAACGGGCTCCTGTTAAAAGGGGGCAAGGAAGCTAAAAGGTCAAATGAAATTCTGCATAAGGTAAGATAATGTGAAATGTGAAGCTTCTGCATATTGCATCTTTCATGTTAGAATTTATGATTTTATCCCTTGTCATTTCAGATAATCACTTCAGCCATCCCAAAAAGTGTGGGAGGTGGTCTTATTGGAATAGTTACTTCCAGGGAAGAGATCCCCGAGTTGCTCAAGGTGGTATATCTTTGTTATGCTTAATTATACCAATACCTTCTTGTTCGTTGATATAAATCCACAATATAAGAGCTGTTATTAAAGTTTGATGTTTATGACAAAGCTGGATGATGTGATTGACCTTGTCATACCAAGGGGAAGCAATAAACTTGTTTCTCAAATTAAGGTGTCAACAAAGATTCCTGTCCTTGGGCATGCTGGTAAAATATATATCTTACTTCTGTTGAAGTAATCATTAAATTCCTCATATGGGATAATTATGGTGTGTTTTTCTCCCCAGATGGAATCTGTCATGTGTATGTAGATAAATCTGCTGATATGAACATGGCTAAGAAAATTGTTTTGGATGCAAAAACAGATTATCCTGCTGCCTGCAATGCTATGGTATTCTTTTTTCTAATACGTGTAATATAATTTCCATCGAACAACTGCAAGCTAATACCTCTTTCTGTTTAAAGGAAACACTACTTGTTCACAAGGACCTGGTTCAGACTGGCAGTCTAGATGAGCTTATTGTGGAACTTCAAACCAACGGTTGGCCATCTCTTTTAAACATCCTCAACCTCCCCTAATATAGTCTTCTCTTGGAATTAAGGGTTATTAGAAGCATCATACAGGATAATCTTATTTGCTCTATAATTCCCCATATCATATTGCTGATATTTGCGTTACTCCAAAAAATGGTGGCTAAATATTTGGAAAATATTGAAGGTTCACTGATATTCACACACTTCAATTTTTTAAATTTTTAGTTACTGATAATATCATATACAACATTTTTTCCCAAGTATTTCTTAACATATACATGAATAGGGTGGAATAGTGGCCTTGCAATGGTTAGATAACCCTCAAATGGAAGGAATTGTCTTTACAATACCAATATGATAATATATGTGTGTTTCAGGAGTTGAAATATTTGGTGGATCTCGAGCAAGCCCTTTACTGAACATTCCTGAGGCACATTCATTGCACCACGAATATAGTTCTCTTGCTTGCACTGTCGAGGTTGTGGATGATGTACATAACGCCATTGACCATATACATCAACATGGAAGGCATGTTGGCGTTACCAATACTGAAAAACATCTTTGTTTTACTTGTTTTCGTACTACTGTTGCTACTCATTATTTAGATGATAGGATCTAAAGCAGTGAAACTCTCTTTAACGCAGTGCGCATACAGACTGCATTGTGACTGAAGATCTTGAGGTGGCTGAAGTCTTTTTGCGTCAAGTCGACAGGTAGTCTGTCATTTAAATAACATTCAGCAACTAGATTTGAAACATAATTATAAGAGAGCAAACATATAACATGAGCTGTTGACCTTTCACTTCCAGTGCCGCTGTGTTTCACAATGCAAGCACAAGATTCAGTGATGGCTTCCGTTTTGGTTTAGGTGCAGAGGTATGTTATCCGAACTTGATTCGGCCTGAACATTCAGTAGTGAGTCTGTCATCTAACGTATTTGTTCATTAGGTTGGTATAAGTACAAGTCGAATTCATGCCCGTGGCCCAGTAGGTGTTGAAGGATTGCTTACGACACGATGGTGTGTATGCATGTCAACAATTATTACTTCTTTGATAAAATGTGAGTTTTGATGGATAGAAACTCGAGTTAATGGCAATTATAATGTTTGCGCAGGATTGCAAGAGGAAGCGGGCACGTGGTAAATGGTGATAAAGACATGGTGTATACTCACAAGGACCTGGATATACTAGCATGAGTTGAATTCAGAATATAAGATTGAGGGTGACAATAACATTGGCCGCAGCTGTCTCGTTGATCATCACTATTGAACTTTTTTGTGTGTATTAATAGTAGTAATTAAACAGATCCTAGATGATGCCATACGCCTTTATAAATTCCCATTCTAGAAATACTAATCTCAATGCTGTAATAATTAGTGTTCGGATTCCTCGACTTACTTTTCAATGATGTGCTTGCTTGTCTCTCTTGAAAACATGCATTCCGAATTGTCATTGTCCAGTAAACTTTATTCCTCGTTTCAATGCTTAAATAACTTTTAGGCTTTAGAATCTAATCCAATCACCAAAACTTCTATTCTTCGGCTCTAACTACCATTCCAGCCTCTGTGAAGCCCCAACTCCACTTATGAATACGATTGAGCAAGAATCATATCTCATCGACCAAAACAAAATATTTTGATTGATTCAGTTTTTATATAAATGTATTATGTCGTCTTCGGTTCTAAAAACAAAAATTGAAAATACTTGTGGGTCACATCAACAAGATCCTCTATTCCAAAATTCATATTCCATACCATTTTGGAACCATAACATCTCGTATTCCATCTTGAAAGTTTTCCCCATCTCTGCTTACCTTAAGCCCGGAGAAACTTCTGGATTTTCTTGAGCCATTCAAGGTATTCTCTTGTGTCCTTATGAATCATATACTCATGCAAGAAATTGGTAGTGCTCGCCTTGATCCCTCTAATCTCCAGATACCGGTGTAAAGCCTTCTGCAAATTCTCATCCAAATCCCTAAGCAACAACACCACCTCAATCCCCAACCAATCGAAAAAACTTAAAAACAAATGTTGCTGATAAAATCTTACGCAAAGTCAGGTCCTTCATAAGCGATATGTTCCTCAGAGTTCTCCAGATCTTTTACTGACAAGCTCTCAATTGCAATCTCATCAGGGTACGCAGTGCAACAAAACTCAAGATACGGTCCACTCTTCTTGGAGGTTTTAACGATCAACGGAAGACTAGATTGTTTTGGTCTGTCATCTCCATCATCGTACTCATTGCCAGTAACAAGGTCAGGCATGTGGACTTCGACACTTATGATTTCACCTTGATATTCTCTAGTCAGCATTATAGTCTCTGTTCCAGGATGGTTTTCGATTTTAAAAGGGAATCCCTCCGGTACCTCCACACCCTAATGGAAACAAAGGGAAAGGGTATACTTTAGGGAGAACAAAACAGAAGAAAAGCAAATATATACGCTTCTAGTCTAAAAATGACATAATAGACAAATGCAGTGCACCTATGCATGCTTCATGAGATAACCAGGTGTGTGTGTTTTAACATGAACTGTCGAAAGTTGAAACTACAATACATTCTGAAACCCAACTCGACACTTTAGATATACTGATATATGGCAGTAAACTACAGGGGTATATATGTTAAGTAGACTTAACTCTAACCATATGCTTAATTGATTATCAACTAGTTATTTTATAATCGTTGTACAATCTGCGCCTGACTGCCAGAAACATGAATAAAATCCAAGTATGACTGCAGGAAAAACAGAACCCTAAGACAAAAGGACAAATTAATACCAAGAAAGCATTCATCATTTTATTGAAATGTCTAGAAAGCAAGAAAGACATAACCCACCAGTCTAACAACAGATCCTATATCTAACTTTCTCAAGCAGCTCACCATATCCGCAAATGTTAGCCTAGAAAAACACTCCAAAGTGAAACAAACAGCCATTTTTTGAGGGGAGAAAAGGGATTCCCCCAAGAGATATCCGATAAGAATAACGATGACACTAAAGTACCATTTCTTGCCATTTTACCTTTACCTACAGAACCAATCAAAAGAACTTTAAATTAAACACTATGTACCTCATCGTCGACTTGAGAATTGGAGGCGCAATCAATCTCGTTCTCCATGTCGTGGAGTAGCGAATCAGAGGAACTGGAGTCGGTGGAATACTGATGGAGAAAAGGCGGGAATGTCCTTCGCGCCAGACTTGGTGAAACCCCACCGTTGATGGTGGCGGATAAGGCTGAGTAGTAGTGTCGGTGGAAGTAGCATCGTGTTGCGGCGGAAGTGTGGATGACCAAAGATACAACTCTTGAAGCAGTCCGGACAACGTGGTTGAGAGCCATTTGGGAATGAGAGGAGCTAGGGTTTATGAGGGTTTCATGGTTGGTTTAAAAAGTAAAATATGATCAAATCAATAAATGTGGTTCAGGAATTTCACAAATAATTTTTCTCAAATCAAACAACTAAATGATATACAATAGTTTGGTTCGACCAATTTCACGGTTTGGACAGTTATGATGAAAAAATATTTGTCAACTGATTAACACAAGTTGAACAAGAAAATGTATAATGGGAACTAAAATACAATGTTAAATTGCATTGCATTTAATTAATAATGTTAATTTATTAACTATACTATTATATAAAGGTTGATCCATTATAAATAGTTGGTTTGTTCATTCACATCGCCATTCTACCAATAACATTCAATTTAGAATTTTCAAATCGTATCTTCTTTACCAAACTAATCAAACCAGCCAAATTAATTTGGTTTGATTGGTTTCAACATCTTTCGCTTCCTAAACGAAATCATAGGCACATAAGTTCAGGGCCAAACCGACTACTCCAAGAATCTAACCATGAGTGCTCTCAATACTCTCTCAATCATAGATAAGAAAATAAATGTGAAATAGGAATGCATGTATAATAAACTATTTGTCCAAATGTAAAATCTTGATAATTCATGAATTGATTTTAGATAGTATAGAATGCGTTCCTACACATTTTTCATAACACTATCAAATTCTTTTAAAGATCCGTGGGGATCATGAATTTCGACACATATAAGTGATATGGATAGACATTAATTCTTCTAAACTCTGTGTCAATTGATAATCGCATGTTCAGTTTTGTGTTGATCTTTTGTGGCAAAAATAATCAATAATAAGTAACTGCATTTGAATTGATTAGTTTTGATGTGTTTGGTAAATTTGGAGGTTTAAAAGCAGATAGAGGTGTTGAAGATAAAGATTCCAATAAAATTTGCAATGGATTTGAGCCCAACCAAGGATGGTTATAAAAGGAACAAAATTTGGAAGGACTCTTGAGAACTGTCATGAAGTCAGGACTAAAGACCACCAATTTATTTTAAACTTTTATTTCAGTTTTTGTTTTTAATTCCAATATGTCTACCTAAAACTCTATATTCACGGGTTGGAGAGTACGTATATAAATTCTGTGATTTCATTGAATTTTGTTCTTTCTCGTATTTTCTTGATTTTCACGTTAAATGTTTCGATTACCTAAACACTAATTATGCATGATTTCATGTTTTAATCTGAATCGAAAGAGAAGGATTATTACGAGACCTAAACTAAGGGATCTAGTAAATCTTTCAATTGAGAGATTTGTTATGAAATTGATGCGAGAACAATCATAAAACAAGATATATAATAACACATGATATTTTGGTTACTTATTTCGTCAATTTATGACTACGTCTAAAAGGGTACTACTGAACCAATATATGTACTATAAATATTGTGTGACACGCAATAGGCAAAAGCCGCACAACATTAAGGCGTAAGCACAATAAAATACTAATATATTCATTTGATATAATTTAAGATTCTACAACTCTGTGGGCATTGCCTAATATTCCCTTACTCCTCCACAATCCAACAATCTTTCACTTTAAGACTGAATTATATATGTGTGGAATCTACCTATTATATTTAAAGTTTTAACTGGCATAATCCAAACTCAATTACTGCGTGGGATCTGTCTATTATAACGTGGAATTAGGTTAATACTACTCTAATATTTACATGCATGGGAAGGGCAATGTCATATTTGTTACAAAGGAATTAGCTTATGGAATTAGTCCTACTAAAAAAGTTTCGACATTCTGATTTGAAAATTGAAAATGTCCTACCGAGATTGACAAATGACAAATACAATTCAGACAAAGGCGTCTATATCTTAGTGGCTAAAATAAGTGCAAAATTTTGACGTCGACTCCTTTAAAAAACAGCCACTAAACATTCACCTTTGTTCATTTATATATTTTCAGCTCTTTTTCTTTTTCAGTTGGTAAGGTCGGTAAATGGTAAAGGATCAAATTCGATGTTTCAGATAAAAAAAAGAAAATAATCAGCTCTTCTTCTCCGGTGATCACACTTATCAACAATTTGCATATTAGATAATAGCGAATCAGATTGGAGGAGGAGCTGAATCTGTAGATAGATATTCAAAAGGCAGAAAAAAAGTAAAACGAGTATTAATGGTTTGTTCGAAAGGTCAGCAGAAGGGTTTTCTATTTTCTTGATTTTCTATCTTGCGGAGGGATGTTTGGAGCGAATCCCACTGTCCCATCCGTCTTGGGCGAAGAACCCATCTTGTAAAGATTCAGTCTCTACCAGGAAAAAGGATATATTGTACATATCTTGGCAGTTATATATACAGAGCGAGACAGAAAGATATATAGTGAGAGAGATGAAGGAACTCTTTGGAAGTCCTGGGAGAAAAAGTGGGCTGATATTAAGGATCGGACAGTGCGTGTGTGCAGCTGCTTCAATTGGAGTCATGGCCTCTGCTTCTGGCTTCTCTACTACTACTGCCTTTTGGTAATTCTTTCTCCCCCTTACGCATAAAAATCACTGTTCAAAAATTGTTTGCTTCTAGCTGTTATTCGTTTCTGGCTTCTTGTTAGAATTGGGAAAGCCAATAGTGTTTCCATGTGTTTGTTCAATCTTTATTGTAATTACTAGATGGTGATACTTCAACAACAGATAAATTCCTAAAATAGAAAAATCTTGAAATTCCTGTTTTGGCAACTTGTTGAATATGGTATTTAAGGAAGAATGTTGCGGGGAGAGATTATTTTGATCAAACTCCTTGAATGTCAGAAGGAAGAAATGCTCAGTGTTCTCTTTGATTTGTTGGCTGTTACTTTTGGTAAAAGTGAATTAAGCTTCAGTCTTGCTAATTTATTTATGACGTTGATACTTAAATGCTCTCAAGTCATGGAAGATGATTCCTTTTTAACTCTTGGGTGTCAATACTTGCGGCTAGAAATAGTTTATACTTGTGTAGTTATGTTGTCTCGCTAATGGCTTGAAAAACTTGTTCGACAGCTACTTAATTGCAGCAATGGGGCTTCAGGTTTTGTGGAGCTTTGGACTCATGTGCCTTGACATACATGCTTTGAGGTTCAACAAGGACCTGCATACTAACATCATTGTGAGCCTCTTTGTAGTCGGTGATTGGGTAAGTACGATGTTTAGATTCATTATTTTTTAAAACTGCTTTTACTTTCACATGTTTAAGTTGAATCTACGAGACGGACAAATCACTTAGTGAATTACCTATTCAATCATATTGAAGTTATCGCTCCTTTCATTTATGTGAACCCACCTCACAGCAACTGTATGAAGCTCTTCTCCTTTCTGCATGGACAAATATAACTGTGGTGTTCTAAGCTTTAGTTAACGAAGTAAGTTCATTGATAAAATTATATTGTCCTACTGCTAAGTCTTAGGTTAACCCAAGTCCTAATCAATTGAAGCTCGGAAACACTGATGGTTATTTATTGGAATTTTTTTGTCTTTCAATGACATGAGATCAATTATCATGCATTTGCCTCTTGAATATAATTGCTTCAATTACATGGCTTCTGTTTTCTGGTGGATATGGCTATGCAGTTGTGTTTTGAAGAAGGATCCAGAACTTATTAATCCTTGAAAGCACTTTGAGAGTTTTGGATTTAAAATGAAGGTTTATATTCGTATGTGAAACTGTAAATAAATATGATCGAGAAAATAATGGGAGTTAATTATATCTTCTAGTAGAATGCAATTGTTGAATGATAAGCCAGACAACCTCCGATTTCTGCACTACAAATAGGTTTCTACAACTTGAAACAGGATTTTCAATTTCGTGGTGCCACATTTAGTCATTGCTTAACTTGAGTTGGACATGAATCCTAGGTCTACTTCAAATATTAGCAGGAATAGTAGGTTGTCTGTATTTTCCCTGATGATATGGCAAAAATTAATTTTACTGGGCGTACTATTCACCTGCCTATGTAGTTGCATCAGTAGTAACTATTGAAGTATATGTTTAATTTTTAATTCTTTATGCTTGTTTCCTTACAATATCCCAGAAATACTGACTTAATTGAGCCTGGTGGTAAGTTTTATTACCTTACACATTGATTTGCTGTTGGATGAAAATTAAAGATGTAAATAGAAAACAAATTAAAAGAAGTGTTCGTCATTTTGATGAGAGAAATAATTTGATATAAAGCAGAAGTATAATTAACCATGTCAGGCTGTGATATCTTGCCCTTCCTCTTTCAAGTGAGGGTAACTTATAATGGTGTTATGCTATTACAGTTCAGATTCGCGTTGACTCCGCACTTTGTCTTTTGATATGTTGCTGCTTTCAAAATAAACAAACGAACAAAGACAGGAAAATGTCATTTTGGGATTTTACCAGACAATATTTTCAGCATGTAGTTCATTCTAAACACCCTGTTAATATAAATATTTTCGAATACCTTGTACTTTATCATGATTCTTAAAACACTTTTTAACTTTGGTGCATCTCAGCAACCTTGTTATTGAAAACTTGTCAGCCACAACTTCTCGTTGTGGTACCTTCGAAGGGTGCTTTACATGCTATTACTGGGAGCCTTTTTCTATTTGCAAAAGTACAAATTTTGTTTATGCAAGAACAGAGGAGAGCTTCTCTTGTCACACATCTTTTGTTTCCAATCAAGATGCTCACCTAATAATCACCTAAAGCCAAAAACTGGTATGGAAAATTGCCTTTCCAGATAATATAACATTGTAGCAATACAGAATAATTTAAGAAACATGATATCAGATGTTGATAAACAATAACTATACAAGATCAATAAATATAAAAATATTAAGTTTTTGGAATAATAAATATAAATATTAAGTTAAACACGGGGGATTGTGTCTTTAATAAATTAGCATGTCGTTTTTGGATACATGCATGCACTATTTAACAGCCTAATGAGTTGTACGTTAATTTTGTTTGTATCTAATACGTTTGCTTATCTGAACATGACACTATTCATGTCCTCAATAACGCATGATAAACCTAAACACAAACCCATTATTTTCATATCGTGGTAAGACAATGCCACTCTTATATGCACTTAAAATTTGATAATGTGTTCAACATTTTTTGCATGCATGCCATGTACATATTGATGGTACTTCTGGAGTGAATTGATACTTCAGAAACATAAC
Organism: Ocimum tenuiflorum; assembly: GCA_001278415.1. Classification (NCBI taxonomy): domain Eukaryota; kingdom Viridiplantae; phylum Streptophyta; class Magnoliopsida; order Lamiales; family Lamiaceae; genus Ocimum; species Ocimum tenuiflorum. Next base: position 15,458 of record AYJT01039151.1, read on the forward strand.
GGTGTTTAGAATTATAAACATGGCTAGAAGGAATGAGGGAATTCTTATAATCTTATGTGGATTGAGTGAAAAGTCCACAACTATATAAAATATATAACAGAAAATATATCGTGGTCATATTGCCCTTAGCCAGCACTAGACCTAGCGACTGAAAATTACTGGAAGTTATTCCGAAAGATTATAAATGTGTAAGCAATTTCAGTAGAACAAACTTGATCCCATTATATTTGAAGCTTGATCTGACATCCTCTCAAAAGGAAACAATGAAAAAGGAGCTCAACCCGTTTCTGCTTTGTTACAACTCCTCAAAATGTACGTAGTGTGAATCAATCTGTGCTACTGCAACTAATGATTAATTCGACACCTAGTTTTAGAATACCTTCTCTGGGTAAGCCATCATGTGTCTACCCATATCAAATGTGTGCGACAGGGGCGCATAAATAGAAGCTTGGCTGATAAAATTGGGGACTCCTATCTTCATAAGTAGCTCATGTTGCGATCCAGAGCTTAAAAGTAAGAATCATTTTGAGAGCACATGGAACCTCTATAAAATACTGCATTGAGATAAAAATATAAATGTTACCTTTAAATCTTAAATCTAGATTGAACTCTATTTCTATACCAGGACTAATTCTTCAATCTAAACATGTACCTTCTTCAATCTAAACATGTACCACAGTGAATTCATTGTTGCATAGAGCTTGATACAGTGGTCTTTTTCGCCTTGTGTGCATATGTGTTTGAATTGCAGGGTGTATTTGAAACGGCAATACCTCATTTGTGTTGCTAGTAGATATCAAATTGATGAATAATGTATCGAAGTCTATGCACAAAATCATGGACCATGTGCAAGGATATCTGGGCTCCAATGAAGACAGTAATTTATGTTCCATTTTGCAGGTGACTGCTACACTATCTCTTGCAGCGGCATGCTCCTCTGCTGGTGTAATGGTGCTCTTCAATAGAGATACCAATATCTGCAAAATAGATATGAATTTGTCATGCCACATGTTTCAGATATCCATAGCTTTTGCTTTTGCATCGTGGTTTCTTCTCGCCATATCTTCTTGTATAATGTTTTGGCTTGTGGCATCAATCTAAACAATTCTCTCCAATTGCTGGAATTTCCGGTGTATATATGTCAATTTTGAAAGGGTCATTTGTAACGAGTTATTGTTTTTCCACGCAAGACTTGGTTTTGAACCTCCATGGTAGAGAAAGAAATTCTTTTTGTAACATGACAGAGGAGTAACTAATGAGATCTGTACCATACACTTCTTCCAGTGTTGAATGCGATGTTTGATTTCATGAAGGTTTAGAAATATGTGGATAAACATAAATATCCATCAATGATACTGCAGTTACAACACAATCACCGAATGTTTTTATTTGATTAGTCTCTTTTGCATGCTACTACTTTCATCCATGTATTATATTATATTCATTGCTCATGGATTTGACTATAACAAAAAATTTGGTGGTTATCTTCCAATTAGAAGAAATAATATACAATTCTAGATGGAGTCATTGTTTATTCCTCGTATTCAGATTCTAGACTTGAAGCCCAAAAACCTTATCCCGCTCCAATTCCACACTCTCAATCTTTTTTTATGGTAGGCCAAAAGTAATTAGAGAAAAATGTAGTATCACTTCTCAGAATTTCAATAAAATAGAGTAAGACTGTGTGGATTAAGAAAAAGATCAACCAATTACTCCATGATTTTAGTCGACATATTATGTTAGATTTGTCATTATACTTTTTTAGCAATTATATAAATATTGCTATCAGTCATTAACAATTCATCCAATTAGTAATTAATTAGTACAACTAATTGCATGGCTAACGGTGAGGAGTGACTACTTATCATGGCCATCACATAAACCATATATCAACGATATTCCATTTCCATTATTTCTTTAGTGCTTATTGATAGAAAACTTTTACAGCTGAAGGTTTTATATATATATAGATGTGGATTCTTTTAAAAGGTGGCTAAGATCCTATATTATAAAATGAAAAGACGGGCTATGTCATATTATTCGAATAATTAATGCATGTATTAATTAATAAAAAAATTATATTTTTAATAAAATAAATTTGTTATAATTGATGTCCATCAATCAATAGCGAGTGAATCATTCAAATATTTTAAGTACCCTCGCCCACTCCAAAGGGCCAGGGAAACAAATCACATTCGTCGTGGCGCTTTGCAGTTTTCCCCAATTCACTCTAAAAACCCTTTCTTTTAAATCCACCAAAAGTCGTCAAAATTTCCTCGAAACGATCCACCCAACTCAATTCCACCGATCGAAGCTGATAATCAACTAGGACATTTTCGTATATGATCTTCACATTCCAATGAGATGATCGTGGACTGCGGCGAATCCAGCAACGCACTCGACTCGAGCTCGAGATCGATAAACGAGACGGTGAATGG
>AYJT01039161.1:0-10071 GCA_001278415.1 Ocimum tenuiflorum
ATTCTACGTTTTACTGTCTAACGAGTTAAACTTCATATTGGTCTACGGATTCAATAATTATTTGGTCAGTGACCCACTATCACACTGCGGAGCTGACGCTGAACTACCCAGATAATGATGAATCTGATGTTCAGCGAGGCAACACCCGTGGTGTGCAACTAGCTGAACCAGCTAGGTTTAAATCTGGAAACTCAATTCACGGTCCAGCAACCTCAGTTATAGTCCAAATGACTGTGAGGATCTTGATGAAAGAGCTGAGATGGAGTTAGCCACTAGAACCCAGTTCTAGAAGAGAGAACTGCAACGGAGGAAACCATTAAACACCCAGTTCTAGAAGGAAGAACTGTGACGGAGGAGTTTACATCTGAACATTTGGTGAATGTACCAGTTGCAGCTGATTCTTCTATCCCAGCTGCTCATTTACATCCTCCTGATGCCCAGCTCATCCCAGTTGAGGTGATCAAACCCCCTCGGTGGTTGAGATATCACTCAGCCAAGGATATTGTCAATGACATAACCGATCTAGTTCACACAAGATCGTGGGAAGCATTCTTCAGTTGTTTCCTGTCCCAGATAGAGCCTTCCAAGCTAGAGAAAGCTCTAGCTTCATCCGACTGGATTTCTACAATGCAAAAGGAACTTGCGAGTTCATCCGAAATAATGTACGGTACTTGGTGGACCATCCCAGCCATTAGAAAGTCATCGGTACCAAGTGGGTTTTCAAGAATAAAAGAGATAAAAACAAGATAGTCACTCGGAACAAAGCAAGATTGGTAGCCAAAGGATATGCACAGTGTGAAGGGATCGATTTTTATGAGACTTTCACACCAGTTGCTCGGATAGAGGCTATCAGACTATTCTTATCTTTCCCAGCTCACCATGGCTTCATCATCTATCAGATGGACGTGAAGAGTGCCTTTCTGAATGGCGAGCTGACTGAGGAAGTGTATGTAGAGCAACCTCCAAGTTTTGAGTAAGAAAACGAGGTGTCGTTTGAGGAAAGCCCTTTACGGGTTAAAGCAAGCTCCCAGAGCTTGGAACGAGACGTTATCCCAGTTTCTACTGAAGCATGGTTTTCAGAAAGGAAGAAAACACAGAACTCTATTCCGTATCGAAGATGATGGAAATATGCTGCTGGTTCAGATTTATGTCGGTGGCATTATCTTTAACTCGAACAACCCAGCTATGTGTGAAACGTTTACACAGCTGATGCAAGGAAATTCTCAGATGAGTATGATGTGCAAGATGTCCTATTTCTTAGGACTTCAAGTGAAGCAGATGCTAGAAGGTATCTTCATAAATCAGCAAAAATACACCCGAGAGCTGATCAAGAAATATTGTCAAGAGAAAACAAAGACCCTACGGATTCCAATGAGTACGAGTGCCTGGCTAACACTCGATGAAGATGGTGAATCTGTAAATCCAACAGCCTACAGGGGAATCATCGGATCCTTATTGTACTCAACTGCCAGTCGTCCAGACATCAGCTATGCAATTGGACTGTGTGCGCAATTTCAAGCTAATCCAAAAAAATCACACATGGATGCAGCTGTATGGATTATCCATTATCTAAAGGGTTCTGAAACTCTTGGGATTTAGTGCCCTATAAATGATGGCTTGGATTTAAAAGGATTCTCAAATTTTGACTTTAGAGGTTGTCGGATCGATAGGAAGAGTACCAGCAGAACATGTTAGTTCCTCAGTCATAAGCTAATATCCTAGTTCAGCAAGAAGTAGCATTCTATTACCACCTCTACAGTTGAAGCGGAATACGTAGGTGCAGAAAGCTGTTGTGCTCAACTACTTTGGATCAAGCAGGAGTAGCTTGATTACAAGATTTCAATTGAAGCAGTTCCAAAATTCTGTGACAACAATAGTGATATAGCTATCATACAAAATCTAGTTCATCATTCAAGGACAAAACACATCGACATTCGCCATCATTTTATTCGCGATCATGTTGAAAAGAAAGATGTGTCGATTGCCTATGTCGGAACTAATGATCAACTTGCTGACATTCTCACCAAACTACTTCAGGAGTCCAGATTTAAAGAATTGTGTCTACAACTGGGTCTCTTGGAATTGGAAATGATAACTGATGAAGACAATTAAAGTGTAGGATAACTAAGTCCCAGCTCTCAGTTATCAATATTTTATCTCTCATTGAAGGATAACTGAGTCTCGACCCTCAGTTATACGTTTTTCAAAGTTCGCCAGCTGAGCCCTAGCTCTCAGCTGGGTTACTAAGAACTGACCAAGGTGTCATATATTTATAAGGAGTTAGTCAGCTGAGTCCTAGCTCTCAGCTGATGGACTAAAAACTGACTAAGGATACTGTGGTTGATGAATGATCACTCTGAGTAGGACGTTCATTAATCAATTAGTTGTTAGTTACTTAGTCGGATCAAAGTTGAGTCGAAGCTCTCTACTGATGCATAATGAACTGAGTCTCAGCTCTCAGTCATTACTCTCATTAATTGAGGGAGAATATTTGTCGAAGGGCATTTAAGTCAATGATTTGATGTCATTTAATTCAAAATTTGAATGATCCTGACTTTAGGATTCCCTCGCTCTCACCATCTATGCCAGAGAATAGATGAGCTCTGCCTACTCCTTCGCTCCGACTCTCAAGAGAATCAAGAAATCCTCAAATGGAGCAAGGAGATAGAGGACCTGATCGAGAGCTTAGCTCGATTTGAGATGGAAGAAATAGTTGAGACAGTTGGACGAAATATTGATCCTTACGTCCAGCTGACTCTACAAAAAGCCCACCGAGTCCAAAGGTACTTTTGCTGGAGGAATTTTGTGGACCTCAAGGATATAGTCATCTTGTTGACCAAGATGAGCGCCACCTACTGGAAAAATGAAGAAAAATGGGTCAAGGAGTAGACTTAGATCTGCAAGGACCGGCCCATCAAGAGGAACGAGCTTTTCAACAGAGTTCTGGAACTCTGTGATTACCATGTGGCCTATCAGACTTCAACTCTTCCTCAGATGAAGTCCCCAGCTGCTCAGGAACTGGTGGATGAGCCAATCTTTCCTATCATTTCATCAGACCTAGTTCCAGTTGTTAGGTAGACTTTCTCCCAGTTGTCTTCCACTTCTGAGTCTGATCTGCCCAAGGACAAGCAGCCCAATCCTCAGTCCAAGCCAGTTAGCCCTCCTCTTCCTTCAACTACTTCTGATCATTTGGCAGCACTAATCAAGGAAACATGCATGGACTCTCAGCTGCCTCCCTCTCTCAAAAGTTGTGCCACCCGATATTAGGAAGGACGGAGCCGAAACTAGTTGCTTTTTAGCTGGCAGAGAGAAACTGCCAGCTGACTATCCTCATCTCAGCCAACATTCTAAGGATGTCCCGGCCTCTACAAGTGAGACTCTAACAGTCCTACCTGACTTGAATGAAGGTAAGGGACTGTCCATTGAACAGAAGGATCTTCAGCAATCTCCAGCTCAATCTGATCAAGCTCCTAAGGATCCTTCCTTCGCTGCTTCGGGAGCACAGCCTCAGCTCTCTTCGGCCCCAGCTATCACTGCATCTCCCTGTGAGGTGACCATTTGGCTTGACTGACTGCTACTCCTATCTAGTCTGTTCCAGTTGATCCTTCCCATCCTTCTCAGTTGTAGATAATTGCCCTTCCAGAAGTGCAATCATCCTCTTCTCTCACACCAAGTCTAAATCTAACTCTTTCTTTAGAGGCAGCACCTCAAGCTCAACCCTCAACATCCTCTACGGTGCTAGCCCCGGTCCATCCCAACATTGATCCCATCATTTTCCTCAGTCTACAAACTCTCACGCAAAGCATGACTCTCTTGTCTGATGCTATCAAAAAGAGGGAAGAATGGCGACTGAAAAGGGATTAGGAAGAGTATGAAAAGAAGAAGAAGGCTGCTGAAAAAAAGAAGAGAAAGAGAGAAGCCAATGAGAAAGAAGAAGCAACTAAGAAGCGGAGAGAAGAAGGGACCAGCTGAGTAGATAGATAATCAATTATATAAATTGCATTATATATTCTTTAAATTCTCAAACTCATATACAATGTAATATGATCTTCAATTGTAATACAACTGACAATATCTTTGAATGACAATATATTGTTGTCTCAAAGATCATATTACATGTCTTTAAATAGCTACAACTGGGTATGCACAGTTAAGTGCAATCAATGTCAGCTATATTTCTTCCTTACATTCCAAGGATCTATATATTCTCAAATCAAGTTTTTTTTTTAACACTTACTATATCTAAAAAAATGTTAATGAAAGTCATAGCTAGGGAAGAACATAAGGAGAAAGTAAGTTTGTAACTCCCTTCACTTCTTCCATATTTATTTTTAGTTGCACATAGTTTTGACAACATCAAAAAGGGCAAAATTGTTAGGAATTAAAATATTTGATGATCCCAGAAACCATGTCAGTAGTATAGAACTGATCTTAACATGTAATATTGTACAGGTTTGATCTGTAATAGAATAGGTTCGCGGAGAGCTGAAGCTGGAAAGTTCAAGACTTAGAAAATTTCTGAAGACTTGGTTCTGCTACGATAGCTGATCCACAAATATGCCATTCTAGCTGTGAGTCATACAGTTGAAGTGCCTCAGCTGTGAAAAGAACCCAGCTGCAGTTCCCTCAAAACTAGCAGCTAACTAAAAGACAAGTTGACTACAGAGTTGACTTTCTAAAAGAGAGCTGACACTCGAGAAATCTCTCTTTATCAAGTCAGAAGTGAAGACCAGTTGTCTTTTAGACAAATGAGACAAAAGAAGGATAATCAGAGCTGACTTTCGGAATGTTTCCTGAAAAGGTACTCTAACAGTGGGTAATATCCAACGGTCCATAGCCGAAAGCTGACAGACCGATGGATAAAGCTCTGAAAAAGCCTGTTGCATGTACAACAACGGATCTATTCTTTTGACGACGGATTTAACTATTCCCACCTGCTTTCCAACAGCACTATTCAAAATCCGCAAGTATAAATAGAAGGAAGAACGAAGAGTGAAGACTATTGATTCTCCATTTGCTCAAAGCCTTATTCTTATTCTTCATCTTCAAGCACTCAAGCTTTTCGAGTTATCTAACTCGAGACCTACCGGAGATCCGTACGCTGCTTGCAGTCGAGGATCCCAAGACAGTTCTCAGATCCCTATCTGAGAACATGAAACCATCAACCCTACTTACGTTCTAAAAGGAACTGAAACCTTCATCTACAGATCTACGAAGCCTGGGAGGTGGACTCCGGTAAGGCCTCAAAGATCAGTCGTGCCTGTGACCGAAAGCGTTTAAGCTCACCGTTTCAGAAGAATTCTAGTTATAAACCGTGCTCAAAATGCTATGTATAACAAAGATTAGTGAATTCCCTTCATCTGAATGAAGAGAGGACGTAGAATTATTTGAATCCAAACCTCTATAAAATATGTGTCTATTTACAGCTTTCTTACATTTCTGCTAAGTATTTGAAACCCTGCTGCCTCACAGTAGCTGGAGTATAACTGGAAGAAACCCTAACTGACTTACTTGGCAAACATTTTTAAGAAACCCAGCTGACTTATTCCTAAGTCAGCTGAGATAAAATTAAGCTTCGTTCTCACAACTTTTTTATTAAGACTAACGCTTCCGCACATTATCCTTCTCTGATTTGGGACCAACACAAGTCCAGTATAATAAACCTAGTGGTGCATCCGAACAAGATATTGTAAGTTATTATTAATTTTATTATATAATTTTTTATATAGTTTTTAACTTTAATGTTTTATTTAATAATGTTGATCAATCGTTCAAAACAGATGATGGCAATAGATCCAAAGTTTTCAAAAGGGTTCAAATTTGAGCACGTCTGGAATATTTTGAAAGATTTTGAAAAGTGTGACTGCAAATCACAAAAACCACGAGCAATATATTCATCTCAATCGAAAACTCTAATTTTAAAATCTCCCACGTCAACTTATGAATTAAGCTCATTTTCTATTAATTTAACTGATGACTGTGGTAGTGGATCTGGATCTCAACGTCCACTAGGGATAAAAATATCTAAATTAAAGAAAAAAAGACGTGAGGATATATCTGCTCTCGTAAATTCATTAAAGGAAACAAGCGCAGAAATGCGGCCACTTTTTCAAAGTTCAATTGAAAATAGTGAAAAAGATAGATAGATACAACAGAAAAAAAATTGAAGCAACCAAATTAGCTGCACTTCAAGAAAACTCATGACCAATGAGTATTGAAAGATGAATGAAATCTAGCGGTAGCGATAGCGGTGACGGAGGATTGCTGGAGCGCGAGCCACTGGGAAAGAAGCGTCTACTGCCATTCTCCAGGAGCTGCTGGAGATGGCCTTAGGGCACGCCATGAAATATTGGCAAGCTAATAAAACTCTATTTCTCTCTACCTCTTCCATCAAATGTTAAAATACAAATAATACAATCATTCAAATTGCATAAATTAATTTTAAATGATAAGATGAGTAAAACTAACATGTTAAAAGCGCGATTTAACATAAAAATTTAACAACTTAAATGAGGAGTATTAAAGATAGATCAATTTTAGAGACCGTGTATATTTACTCATAAAACATATAAATCAATCACCTAAAATTAAGAAATAAATTTACATAATTATGAGTTATAAGAATCGTGTGAAATTTATTAGTACTGTGAAAAATTGTGCACAATTACCTGGGCCTACTATATACCCTTTATTATTTATTTTTTACTGCTTCACAACCACCATTTTTGGGTAGCTCTTAAAAAATTACAAAATAGCGGAAAAACTGTTGCTATCCACGCCATTTTATATATATAATAGATTTGGGATCTGGATTGGATTTTCAGCTGTCTTATTTCTCGTGCTCCGACAAAAACACGTATTAATCCTATGAGGATATAAAATCTGGATTAAGATTTTGGTGTTAGTCTTAATTTCATTATGGTATCTTTTTTTTGAGAAGTCAAACACATTTCATTTAAAACTCAAGAACATTCAGTTACATCCCTCTCAAGGGCCTTTCTAATATGAATCGGTCCATGTTGTATACTAAGAAAGCTCGGACCCATTGCGATAAGGTGCGCCACCTGGTTTGTTGATCTCAAGATATGTTGGAATTTTGGCTCACCCATCTTCCTCACAATCTCTTTTATATCCTCAATTACCACATCACAGTATAGGTCAAGGTCCTGGATGCCGTTAAGCTGCTGGACTAGGTTCAAGTTATCGCACTCAACCGTCTGTAGGTAATTCGGTATTAGTCGAGGTTCTTCAGTGCAAACCTCATCGCCACAACCTCTACGAGTGTAGTATTGCCAACTGTCTAAGTTGTTGATTTTGCTGCCAGCTTCACCTTACCCCATTCATCTCGGACGACGAAACCCATACCGATCTCTCTGCCTTCGCTGGTGGACATATCACCGTTCTTTTTCAGTCTTCCCCTTCCAGGTTTCTTCCACCTATGGATTTTTCAGTTTCTTTATTCTGAATACTCATTCTCGTCGTGTCGTCAATGTAATCCTTCCACTGGTTGCATGCTTTACTGATCATGGTCTCATTGGCAATCTTCTTGTCCTCGAATTCTCTGGCGTTCCTAGAGATCGAAATCATCCATGCAGTTGTATGGAACAACTCGATGCTACTTGGCCTGATACTCCACATATCCCAAAAAAAAAGCTTTTAAAGGAAGCTTTGCGCATTGATTGTGTCTCGATCCGGAGTGGAGATTTGTACCAAATATCCCTTGTATCTGCAATCCAAAAATAAGTGATCCATTGACTCGACGTCATTAAGAAAGTAGGATCAATACCAATCCCTCTCTATCGTAGGTTCAACTTTGTGGGCAGTGCATCATTACATGCTAAAACTCTTATTCGAGGGTGGACTCTCAATGTCCAGATTTTTCTCCATTCCTTTAGGAAACAACTAGGGGAAGCGACATCTCTTGAGTAGTCGTCATACATTTTACAAGCCTTGAAATATAGCGTACGCACCAAGAAGTTTGCTTTTTCTGCGAATGGCCAGAGTGCCCGATCATTCCTCACCTTATTACCAATCGGCATTGCTAAAAGTATCTTGGGCGTCTTCATCACAAAATACCTATTGTACTCATCTCTATCCCACTCTCCGGTATCCAGATTAATAAGCCAATTTACCTGGGTTTCTGCTTTTTTCTGGCCTCTTCATCATTTTTGGTTTTCTTTGTTGATCCCACGCCAATCCATCGGTCTTCCCCCATGCGGATCTTCTGGCCATTTTCCACTCGCCACGCAATTCCCTCCCTCACAATCTCAAAAGTTCTATGAAAGCTCCTCCATAGATAACTCAACTGGTAGCCCAAAGGCGCATCGAGGATGTTTGAGTTGGGAAAGTACTTGGCTTTTAGTATTTGTGAAATCAACGATTCATCATTCGTGAGAGTCTCCAGACTTGTTTCACAATGAAGGCTAGATTAAAGCAATGTAGATTCCTAAAACCCATTCCCCACAAAGCGCAATGTATTTTCTTATCTTCTATATAAGCGCCCCAAAAAAATCTTGCAGTCGCCTTCTCAATCTCTTGACATGTCGACGTTGGTAACAGGAGGTAGCTCATCGTATAGCTGGGAATCAATTGCATTACTGCCTTCATTTAGATCCCTTTACCTGCTTGAGACAGATTTTTTTCAATCCACCATTTCATTTTTTGGTGGACTTTATCAACCATGGATGCAAAGATTTCCTTTTTTTTTTTTTACCCACAACTGTAGGGATTCCGAGGTACTTGCCATTATTGAGCCAGGATATTTGCACTGAACACGACCTCTGTTTTATCCGCATTCACTTGTTGCCCTGATGTTCTTCTGTAGACTTCAATGATTCTCCCAATTTCAGTTATTTCCCCCCGTCGTAGCTCGGGTGAAGAGAATCGAATCGTCAACGACGAGAAGGTGTGAGACAGTAGGGGCTGCTCACGCAATTTTCACACCATGTATTTTTCCTTTTTCCTCTGCTTGCTGAAGGAGAGCTGAAAGCATCTCTGCATGCATTAGAACAAGGAAGGTGACATGGGCTCTCCTTGTCGCAGTCCCTTACTTGGTTTAAACGTATCAGAGACCTCCCCCATTGATTAGGATAGAATACGGAACAGTGCAAATCAAATTCAAAACAAGGTTGATCCAGTTTTCATGAAAGCCCATTTTTTTAACATTTTTTTCAAGGAAAGTCCAATCAACTCTATCATTGGCTTTGCAAAGATCAAGTTTCATCGCCATCCATCCCCTTTTACCTTTTGTTTTCATTTTTAGAAAATAGAAAGTTTCTAAAGCAAGAGCCACAGTATCCGTAATCAACCTCCTCGGTATGAAAGCGCTTTGATTCTCCGAAATAAGGCTAGGAAGGTGTTTTTTTAATTCTATTAGCCATCACCTTTGAAATGACTCGAGTAATAACATTTGACAGGCTAATGGGGCGAAAATGTTTTGGGTGGGTAGGGTTTTTGATTTTTGGAATGAGGGTAAATGGGTATGGTAAAGATACTCCAGGTTTTTCCCATGATTTAGAATATTAAGAGCATATTTTAGGAAGTCTCTTTTTTTTTTTTATCACACTCCATAATTTTTCTAAAAAGAAAGGAGACATATCGTCTGGTCCTGGTGATTTGTTTGGGTGCATTTGCTTGGATGTTGTCACCACCTCCTCTTCCGTGTATTCATTGATGAGATCCTTGTTGATGTCCGCAATGACCCTCTCTTTGATAGCTTCCCAAGCTTCATCGATCTACTCGCATAGCTCTTCCTGAAAAATGTTTTTAATAGTACCTCACCAACTTCTCCATAATTTCCTCTTTCTTCTTTAATTTTTGGCCCTGCTCGTTCTCCAGCTCCTTTATTGTATTCTTTATTTTTCTATATCTGACCTTCCTGTGGAAATATTTTGTATTTTGATCCCCTTCTTTGTTCCAGTGCGCCTTACTCCTTTGTAGCCACATGGTTTCTTCCCTCTTCAAGATTTCTTCCAGTTTCGCCTCCGTGCGTTGGATTTCATCTCAGATGGTCTCATTATACAGTTTCTTCTGTAGCTCCTTAAGCAAGGTATACAACTCTTTCTTTTTTTT
>AYJT01039182.1:0-11925 GCA_001278415.1 Ocimum tenuiflorum
AATATAAGATTCGAAACCTTACACACAATCAAACAAAAAACACTTGAACTGAGTTATCATATAAAACAATAACAACAATGTACTGCGTGTTGAAAAACTCATGCAAACATATAACAACAATTACACAACCGAATATATAATAATACTAGTTATGCTACTAGAAAAACTCATGCAAAAATAAGGCATATACAGTTTCCATGGATAGTCTAATGCAGATATATTATTATGTATCTGAATAATATACTATACATTACCTACACAATGTAGTATTGTTATGGTGTATAACACCTTATTGTTATATTGCATAATATTATCCGATTCTCCATCTGCAATCTTCTTTGCTTTTCAAAGAATGAGAACGATAATATAATGATAGAATTGATACTTAATTAAATCGTGAGTTAAAATCGAAAAAGATATGTAATATATATCTATGGACGCGAATATAGGAAACAAATATAGACATTTTCGTAATTAATTGTATATAACATATTTGGATATTATTCAATTACCAAAAACACCCCTAACAAAGATATTTTCGCCCAAAAATAGCATCTCATCCAGCTGTCCGATCTATATGATAAACGGTTTAAATTTAAAATTATTTATCACACCAAATTGCATTATCACGTAATCACGATCCGAAAGATGTTTTCCACATTGTAATTGTAGTTTTTCCGTGGCCCCTAATCATTGTGTTTTGTGGCCCCAAAACTTATAACATCTGCAATGATGGAGACATAGGATAAAACATTCTGACATGCAAACTAAATGATATGGATATACTTACCGATATTCATATGATTAAGATTTAATGCTAGTTAGAGCCTCCTATTTTTTTATAAAAATAATTAAGTGGGAGTAGACTACATAGTCAATACAGCAAATGTGTTTCATTTATTATTGATTTGATCATTCCAAGTTCTTGATTTGCTGCATATCGAACTTTAAATGATTAATGGCAGTGTATTGTTTATTTATTTTACATGAAATAGAACATTTAATACCTGTGACTAATTTGTGGCTACTATTATTATCTTGGAAAATAACACTCTTTATAGAAGGAAAAAGGGATAAAGTCATATAAATGTTGCATTAGAGGATAATTAGTGATGTTCGCACTCGCATAAAAATATCAAAATAATAATAGTTTCCCAATCCCACGTGGGAAATAACTCTGGAAGCAAATTCGAACCGCAAAAAAACAAATCACAGGCGGAACTCAAAACCCTGTAACTTAATCCAATATAGTAAATCTATTTCACGTCCGCGCACCCCTTCACACACAAGCGCAAACTCTCTCAAGCTCGCTATTGCAGAAACAAAGATCGATTCTCCAATCATATTATACACTTGTTACGCCGTGTTAAAGTAGCCTACTTACCTCCATTTTCAGGATTTTCTGCTCCGGCGTTGCAATTTTTGGTTACTGCTAGGGTTTCATAGCTCTGAGCTATAACGAATTGTGGGTCCTCGATCTCCAGTAGGTGGCTATGGACTATGAGCCTTACGACAGTAGCGGTGAGTAATTGAGCTGAAAATTTGATAATTGCGCTATGATTTTGTGTTTTTTAGGGATTAACTTTAGTTTCTCGAGGGTGTGAATAATTTTGGGGTTAGAGTTTGTGAAGTTATGCGCATTGCTGCGATAGTGGTTTTTTAACTGACTTGGTTCATTACGTCCGTACAATTGCAGATAGGTTGATGTTCTTGTTAAATTTTACTTTGAAGAATGGATTATGCGGAATGCTTGTTTAGTGTTTTATCTCTCTACGTTTTATAATTGCTGCAGATAGCTACTGAGCTTCAAGAAAACATCTTAACGAGTTTGGCTTTTATTATTTCTTCTTTTATCCATTATCCATAATTTGTTCAGAGCATCTTGCAAATTCTTTAAATCATAGATTTAGTAGCAAAGTCTAATTTTTCTTAGATTCTGATGTTACTATTGATTCGATCGTACTTTCTTGTTGGCATTTTAAAAAATAAAGATTAAGATTTCATCATTCATTTCATTCTGCTTGAGAAAAAGCAGTATGTTGAGTTTGCTGGTTGCTTTGAACTTGTATGATGACATTTTCCTAATTGTTATCATTTATCAGACAAAAAATATCTTATATACTTGATGAATGTCCAGCCGGTGTAAGGAAATGTCTTTGTACAAGTGTTTGCTCTTTTTTCTTGCGGAAGGCCATGTGTGTATTAATATGCATTGGCAACACGTTTAACAGTTTTGGTGGTGTGAACTTCCCCTCAATATCAAAGTGATAATGCCTAACCTTTGTTCACCACCTTTTCGGGACATACCACTTCTATTTATAGAATGAATTACTGGTTTCCATCAGTTGAATAGAGAGTGATCATCCATTGTCAAGTTGGATGCACAGTCACGAGAAGGTTTATGATGTAGCATCGTTATCTCCAGGGTCGATTTTTGATTATACCATTCCTAACATATAACATGAAAAAATATGCTTCTTAATTTGTTTTTTTTGGTGATTGAATCCAAATCCTTAGTATAACGTGGTATCCATACATTTCTGTTGACAAGCCTCATGTTCGGGACTGCGAGATCACATTTATTTTTTTTCTTCCTAGAGCCAAAATTATATTTCCTATCTATTTGGGGATCTATGCACAAACACTTTCTCATGGCACATCCTGTGCATCGTGACTTTTATAACATGGTAAATTGAAGGCAATGGTTATGGTTTTTATTCTAAGGGCCTGAATACCTGTTTCGTATATGGACATATTCTCACCCTTATGAGCTTTGAGGAGTCTGAGTCCTATCTTTTGAATGATGTTGCTTCTTCAGGAACTGACGATGATTTCCCCCCACCGCATCAAAATAGAATGTCAAGGGGAGGCCGCATTTCTGGTAATGGAAGGCCTGCTGCCATGGGTTCCATGCCTTATCCCAGGATGTATGAAGAGACTGATATGGAAGCTAAAATTCACCAGCTTGAGCAAGAAGCATACAGTTCAGTTCTAAGAGCCTTTAAAGCTCAAGCTGATGCCATTACTTGGGTAACATTTTATTTTTATTTAGCATGTGGAATTATGGAATATTTTCTCCATTGGCCTAAATGACATTGAATTTTTTTTTTTCAAGGAGAAGGAAGGTTTAATTACTGAGCTTAGGAAAGAGTTAAGATTATCAAATGAGGAGCATAGGGATCTTCTTAGTAGGGTTAATGCGGATGAAACTATTCGAAGGATAAGGTTGTATATATGCGAAAAGTTTTCTTTACCTCCTCAGTTTATTGAAAGTCACGTATGAGTTTGTTAATCTGATGAAACAACCTGGTTGTTTTTCCATCCAAAATTGGGAAACACTATCAGGGAATGGAGACAGTCAGGTGGTCTTCAACCAGTCATGCGTAGTGCTAATCAAGCCGTCCGTGAACCAGTTCCCAGTCCTTCCATCTCAGCTTCTCGGAAGAAACAAAAGATAGCTTCCTCATTACCTTCTCAGTCATTTGGTGGACCATCTCCTTCTTTCCACCCTCAGTCAATGGCTGCAGCTAACCAGCCTTCTTCATCAGGGCCAAAGCGTGGATCATTAATGAATGCTAAAGGCAAAAAACATAAATCAGTGAGTTAGAAACCACACTTCTGAACTTAGTAATGCTCGACGACTGCTGTTACTAATTTTTGTTATAACATGCTACTACGCAGATGCCTCCTGGTGCATCTTCAATGAAAATGCAGTATCCTTCTGGTCCAGCTGGAAGAGGTCAATTTAGTAACCGTATTTCAGGTGGCCTTGCAACTGAAACTGCAGAAGGACCGTCATTTGATTCTTTGATTGGAAGGAAAGTCAGGACTAGGTGGCCTGATGATAATAACTTTTATGAAGCTGTCATAACTAATTATAATCCTAGTGAGGTATATCTAACTTGTGATAATTTGAAACATCCTTTGTACTTATTTTTGGTACTTGATGTGTCTCCATATGCTTTTTCTTTCAGGGTCGACATTGTCTTGTTTATGATTTAGGTACAAATCAAGAGTCATTAGAATGGGTTGACCTTACTGAGGTAGGTACTTGGATTGTATTCGCTTGTATAACATTCGGATTTAATGTTTGATTATGCATCAGTTCGTTGTATCTCCCTGCGAAGTTTAAATGTGATCATACAGCTTATTGGACAAGCCAACAATATGTGTCTGCTATGATTTCTTGCCCGCTTATTTGTAGAAAACAATTTTTGTATCATTTTTTACATTGTTGTTCTACCCTGAGGCTTCTGATGTGTTATGTCATTGTCGATTTCCAGTTTTATTGTAATGTAGGGTTTAGGGTTTAGTGTGCCGATTTCTAAGTTCAAAGGCGTAGTGTGTGCAGCACGACTTAGATAATCTGGCCAACATATAATATTGGAAGTACCTGGTGCTCATGATTATGAATAAAGTTCCACTTGAGCATTTTTTGTGAAGTACTTATAGGTTTACTTAGTTTATGGGCTGTATCTGTGTTCCTCAATGATTGAATTTAATCTTATAATGATAGCCAGTACAACAAAAAAATCTCATAGGTAGAAGCAATAGAATCTAAAACAAAACGATGTTAAGTAGATATTAATTTATACAGTGCTTCTTGCAATCCAGCCCGTGGTTCATGAGAATATCCCAAAGAAAGGGTAAAAGGAGCAAAAAGAAAAATAAGAACATATCATACAAGAAACAAAGAAAAATGGTTAGAAAACCTTCAATAACTCATCATTATTAGAATGACAGTCTCATATGATTTATATTCTCCCTGCAGATTTCTCCCGACGATATACAGTGGGAAGGTGAAGACCCTGGAATTTCTCAGCATGGAGGTTATGGTGGACAGGGCCATGGGTTGAATAGACCTCTTGGGCGGGATAGTGGTCCAGGTGCTGGAAGAGGGCGCGGATTGCCAAAAGGTCAATCCAGGAAGGACTTTCATCCATCGCAGAATGGCATTGGAAAGAAGGGGCCAGATGACATTCAGTTGCTTCACACCGATACTTTAATTAAGGAGGTATAGAATTAGGGTCTACTACATACAGACACTGCTATGGTGGTTTGTTTTTATTGACCGTCAAACTTTGGCAGGTAGAGAGGGTTTTTAGTGCTAATCATCCAGATCCTGTAGAGATAGAGAAGGCAAAGAAAGTGCTAAAGGTTAGAGAATGATTCAACATTTCTTATGTGATTTTGTATAATTTTCTATTAGAGTTTAACCTTTTGTCAAAACAGGAGCATGAACAAGCTCTTACTGATGCGATCGCTAGGCTTGCTAACTTATCTGATGGTGAAAGTGGTATGTAAACTAAATTGTTTTATTGTGTGCGTGTGTGTGAACAAAGCTATGGGTTTTTTCTTCCTTGATCACATTATCAGCAAATATTGTGTTCATGTTAATATGTGTTGACAGATGAGGGTGGCCGCTTTTTACATGCACAAGCAATGGATGTGGAATGACAAAACGTCAACATGGATGATATAGTGAAAACAAAGGTCTGTTTCTAACTGTTATGCATCAATATGGTGAAATTCCAGTTTGATGTTAGGATTTTGTTGTATAATGCCATAATTGAGCTTAGTTTCCTAACATTGGGGTTGGTTGTAGTTTTAGGCGAGCCGGGTGGTTTGCCCTTGGATAACTGGAGAGTGGTAGCGTGCGTATATGTTGATTAACAGTTGCCATTAAGGTGTAGTCATGTACAAAATTATGTTCATGGTTGAGGTTTAGCTTCTCTTATTTCATTTTTGGTATATCATCAAATCAAATAAATAGCCAAAGGCATACTGTTCATCAACTCTTTAGTGGCTTCCTTTTCCGCCTTTTTCAAGCTAGTCATTACTTCCATCGGGGAGTTCTATACTGCCCATGACACTCGATCTAGGGATGGACCCGACTGTGAGTGTCATGGGCACTGCTGACAATGACACCATATCCAAAAGCATATTCGGATCATTCCAACAAAGCAATGCGACAAGAAAGTTGTAAATAACCAGTGAATAAGGTTGGAGGGGTTTGTTTGTATGTGTATTCTTTTATCGTATGTGTGAAGTCGGTTGGAAGTAGAAAACTTTTTGATATATATTTACACGTAAACAAATAATTATAATCAAGATTCAACAATGATGTATAATGCTTGTATAGTGGTGTGAAGTAATCACTATGAAAAGCTACTAAGTCGTTGATGATTTATGATAATCACACTAATGTCCTCTTGGTATATATTCAACCTATTAAGCAGGACGGACCCAAGTGCATGTTATTTTTTGTATTGGAATTGTCGGATATTTATGTGTTAATCTCTCATTGTGTTTTTTAGCTATTGATAAAGATGAAAAAGAACAAGAAAGAATTGTAGAATGCATATTCAAGGTAGAAGAAACGAAAAATAAGTGAGTTGAAGAAAATGATAGTGCCATCAAAAATGTGTATCATAACAACAATTCAGCTCTTTTAAGACGAGGCTAATTATTTTAGGGTGGTAGTAATAGTGATTTTTTTCACCCATTTTAAAGTCAGATCCCAAGTTTGTAGCATTACTGAATTTAAAATAAAAAATTGAACCAGTTGTTGGGAGAGTTGGCTTTGTGGGGGCCACAACTATAAATGTCGTTGGCTACCCACCGCTTCTCCCATTATTTTTTTATTTCTATTTTTAACTTCTACAAATCAAATTTTATTTTGGTTTTTATATGCTTTGCTGCTGCATTTATAAAAATAGTCATTTCATTACGGCCAAAATTTTACCTACAAATATAAACCTAAGAAATTCTTCACAAAATTTAAATTGATATTCTATTGTTTCTAGTTCTCAATTATCTTTGTTTAACTTTTTGTAAAATATCTGAAAATAATCTGTAACACCCTGTTTAAAATTTTAACTAATGAAGGCGTGACGTGTGCTGTACGTAATCTTAACTAGTCTATACCTATCATAAAAGTGTGTATATTTCTTTTAATTTGTTTATTCTCTAATTTACCCACATTAAATATTTAATTAATTCTAATGGTATGTGATTATCTATATATATAATATACTTCATATTTAATTTATTTTAATATTATTCACTATAATTGTATTTATATATAATATACTTCATATTTAATTTATTTTAATATTATTTACTATAATTGTATTTATCTATATCTAAATCTATAATTATAATTATAATATATATTTTATTTATTTTAATACTATTTGTTTAGTGCACTCTTCAGTATTAGAGAAATCTAATTACAATATAATATATTATATAATTTTTAAATTTGTACAACTCAAGACGATTTTGCAAAGTTAAAATATATTATTTCACAACCCGGATTAGTTTAAAATTTTAGATTAATTATCACAAACAAGCATGTGAAAATCAAATATAATAGATGATTAAATCTTAATTTTAGTCAATATAGATTAAAATATTATGGTTCAAGTGAACTACAAAAATTTCTCAATTGAAATAACTGAATAGATCAAACTAACATTAAAAAATGAAAGAAATACATAGAAAATGATGAGCCAATTAAAGTGGATGAATATATAAAATTAATTGTAAGGTTGCAATGAGTGCAAAAAGAAAGTACTAGTAAATATCACAATGAAAAGCAATATAAAGATTATACTAAAATTTTAAGTATGTCATAAACAATACGTTGAAATTTTGAACTACGATGATTTGATATTTTATAAAAATGATCTAAATCAATCAATGTCAAATAACAAAAGATTAACTTTATAAATTTTAAATTAACAAAGTAAATTATTTAGACATATGAAAATAAAATGTTTTGTATCAATTTCTACTATTTCTAATTATTTTAACTTTTATAGAATTCATTGACTACTTCTACGATTCCATTAAATATTTTTTTAAAATAACATAAATATTTCATTATATGTAATTTCATTTACGATAAACTCATACAAGTACATTATTTGTGTGATTAAATAATTATTTTTTTATCTTCTAATTTAGATTGACAAATATTATGCTATGAATATAATACTTTATACAAATAAATAATTAAAATGTATAAAAATTATAATATAATTTACAATTCAATCTTTTAAAAATAACGAAGGTTTTTACGTGCATTGCATGCAATTATAACTAGTTTACCATAAAAGAATCTACTCTAATACTCCGGATCTTCTATTAAATAATGAATGAATTTTAAGATGTGTATTAATTAAGAGATGTAAATTATAAGGAAATTTTTCTATATTAAGAATACAATTCATGAAAATTTTCTGTAACCTTACAATGTAGAGAATTTGGCGAGCCTTTTCCTTGGCTTTCTTCACCGGGTCAAAAAGAAGAGTTCTATCTCATTCTCATGATACAATATTTAAGCTAACTGCTGGGGGCCGGAGAAGAAAGAAAAAGGGGAAAAAGAGGTTGAGGTAAACGGAAGAAGCATCTACAAATCGTAGCTGACGCCGGAAAATGGTATCGACGGAGGGATTAGTGCCCATAACAAGGGCCTTTCTGGCTTCCTACTATGATAAATATCCTTTCCCTCCTCTGTCCGCCGACGTTTCCCGTCTCTCCCAACAGATTTACGCCATCGCAACCACCCATCTTCTCAAGGATTCTCCGCCTACCCAAGGTTTGACCCTCGCTGACTATTTATGCCCACGATTCATCTCATCTACTGCTTCTTTGTGTTGGATCAGGAGAAAGCTTGTTGATACAAGCAGCTGAAAGCGAACCCCCGCATAAAGTTGATGAAAACATGTGGAAGAACCGCGAGCAGATTGAAGAAATCCTTTTCTTGTTGGAAGTCCCTCATTGGCCCAGAGCGGTGAGATGAGATTTTGAGCAACTCTTTTTCTTCCCTTCTCTTGTTTTAATTTGCATCTAACAGCTTCAAGAAAGAGCAACTGCTGAGGATGAGGAACTAGCTTCTGTTCTTGGGAGTCTTCGAGACAAGTTCAAATCTACTCTGCAGACACTCGAGAGTTTCCAAGCTAGAAATTCGGAATTTATATTTAACACTGGTAAGTCGAGGTCGTGGTACCCTATATTTGGAGATTGATCTATATATTGTTTAGGTAGATTTTGACAAATGAGTAATGAATATCAATCATTCAATAAGATAGTCCTGGCAAAGTAGAAATTGTTTGAATATATGTGTGTGAATGCAGTTATGACCTATATGCCACAAGATTTCCGGGGCACTATCATCAGGCAGCAGAAAGAGCGCTCTGAGAGAAACAAACAGGCTGCTATTGATGCTTTAATTATTTCTGGTGGAAGCATACATGATAAATATGCTCTGCTGTGGAAACAACAGATGGACAGGTGAGGTTTTCGAGCGCCTTGTATTTTGAAACCCAAATTTGGCATTTTTATCTTAAGTCTTGTCTATGCAGAAGAAAGCAGTTAGCTGAGCTTGGTTCTGCAACTGGTGTCTATAAGACTTTGATGAAGTACTTGGTTGGAGTTCCAGAAGTATGTCGCAATTACTTGACACTGCTTCACAGTGTTGTTCATGTTCTTCTTCCTCCCTTGCTTCTTTTTTTTCTTTTTGTTTGTTTGCATTTGTGTTTTATTTTTGCTAAGAAATTAATTGGATTTCTCTAGTGTCGTGCAGTGTGTCTCACCAATATGCAATTTTTGCAGGTTTTGATGGATTTTGTTAGGCAAATAAACGATGATCAAGGGTATACACTTGCATCTAATATATATTCTACAAACAACCAGCTATTTTCATTGAGCCAATTATTTGGAAGTTACGAGGATGGGATTAGTTCTGAACTCAATTTATCTCCAGGCCAATGGAGGAGCAGCGACAACGATATGGACCACCTCTGTACAGTCTTACCAGAATGGTGCATAATATTCGTCTGTTCTTATCTCTGCTTTGGGGGCGTCTTGAAGCTAGAAAATTGTGAGCTTGTTTAAATTTTTAACATTCAGTTGTTCACTTGATAACATGTTTCTGTGGCCTTTAATTCTCAGGAAGAACAATGAAATTTCTACTTTGGTGGAAGCAACTAATGTTTATGCCTCTGAGTTGGAAAGATTTATCAATTTTATTGGGTACGGTATTTTTTATCACCCTAGTCATTGATTACAAAATTCACTATGCATTTGTTAAATTGAATGATGAAAATTGCTTTTAAAATTGACAATGAAGATAGATTTTACTTCAGGCATTCTTAGATTAAATTAATTCTTCAATTTATCCTCTGACACTGATATTTGTTTTGCCAGAGAAGTTTTCACAAATTCCCCCTTTTTAATTACTGCAGAAGAGGCTGGTGCATTAGCTTCCAGGTTTGCCCTGAGAATGTGCCATTTATTTTGTTTGTACTTGCACTTTTTGGTTCATTAACAGAGTGATATTTGCAGGAATAAAGATGAATACAAAGAAATAAGTGTTCCAGCAGGGGAAACTCACGAGGTATTTTTCGCATCGCATGATCCATATCCATGTTTTATCTCCTTCGCATAGAGCAATAGAGTAATGTATCAGATTTTCCTCTCTTAATAGCTTGATTTGGATCTTTGCTGCTGCATCATGCCCTCTGCAATATTTAATTTTATTATATCTAATAAGTGAAATTATCCAGCAGAAATTAAAGAAAGATGTGTATTGCTGCCTGAATGAAGTTTCTCTTCTTTCAGGTGAGTTTAACAGTGGAGTCAGTAAATTCATACATTGCTTGGGATTTCTCACTGGTGCAGGGCAAATTGAATCTGGTATTCTTCTCCAAACTTTTCTATTTAACACCATCAGTACCATCATGAGGGACTGAGGATGTATATCATGTATATTGCATGCTTACTGACTAGTATTTTTTCGTACTTGTGTGTTAGCTCTAACCAATGAAAATGTGCTACACAAACATATTTACTTATAATATATTGAGTAGCCCAATTTATTAAAAAGACAGGACAAACCAGTTATTTCTCACTTAATTTCTCTATTTTCAATCACAACAAGGCGTTATATGGATCTATTTTGTGGTTTGTTTTGCTCATTAATTCATGTTATATATTGTATATTGGGATCACATTCAATTAATCATTGAACTCTAGTTGTTCAACCCGCAAAGTGATCTAGAGGTTGCCTATTCACTCCTAATACCTCTCTGACATGTTCAGTGACTGATGAATGAAGGGATCTACTTTGCTCGAGAGCCTGCATTAATAGTACTTTTAACATGTTCAATTCTTGGAATTGTCCCAATAATTTTGATTTTTGTTTTCACAATTGTGGACTGGTTTCAGATGATGGTCTTTGTTAAATACAAACCTAACTAGTCTTGTATCCTCGCTGAACAATGGGATTACTAATCTGTTGTATAGTCAGTGTTTCATTGGAAAAGATTAGTTTTTGTGAGTGGGATGAGTGAAAGTGCCTGCACTGTGGGATTTTATTGATACTCATCGACCTATCTTGTTGCAGGATTTGTGCGCTGAAATGATAACGTGATAATGGTTATTGTCATCAGTATACATTAGAAGAAGCACAATTGTGCTTTTTATGGGAATTTAATTATAACGAGGAAATTCTATCCTGTCTAAATGGGCACTGACAAAAGAATTGTGTTGTTTAAGGATTTTATATATTTCATTTTTAATTCTACCTTCATAGTTTCAGGATTATAAGTAATAAATAAGGTTCGCGCCTGCCTAGAGCCTAGCAATATCTGCAACATTACTTAATCTTAACAGTTGGAATATGATAGACCGTGCACTGGTCACCATTTTATTTTTTTATTGCCGATACCCTCATACATCATTCAAAAAGATTGTCCATTATAGCATCCTACTTGCAATTGAGATGAAATAATCCTTGATTTGATTATGCCATTTGGAGTGTCAGTAATATTGTTCTTTTTCAATTAAATAAACTTTCCAGCAGGATATTGGATTCAGTGTAGAATGCGTTGATCTTTCTGGGAGAAAAACTGTAAG
>AYJT01039191.1:0-11430 GCA_001278415.1 Ocimum tenuiflorum
TCGGACGATGCGTAATGGTCGCGATGATGGTGGTCAAAGATGAATCTATATTCTTGAAGTGTTTATTTTTAGCTTCCGCATTAAAAATTAAATATTTTGTTTTCTAATATTTTATTTTAGATATGGTATTTTTCTCCTATTTAATGAAAATGCAAATTTTAGTAACGTATCAATTACATTATATTATATAAGCTAATAACAAAATTTTTTTAATATCATCCAAATTAAAAGTTTTCAACGCAATATAGTATTAATTTATATCAAAAATCTCAATTTTCAAATTAATATATACCATGATCTCAATTACAAAAAAAAAAAAATACCAACATAGACACATAAGGAAAGACTATTTATTATGTTAATACAAAACAGCTAGAAAAAAGATAAATTTGATAAAACATCTTTAAATAATATTTTGCATATTGGGTTATCTTTTTGTGATAGAAAATTCTTGTTAATAAGTACAACTAAACAAAAATTTTATTTTTGCCTTACCAAGCAAGATAATTAGGAAGTGTTGGATGTAACTTAGAAAAAAATTCATTTTAATACTTCTAGAAGAGTGTGATGATATGACAATCTGGCCCGGTCCTCGGGGGGATGGGCCGGCGGGAGCGTGGCCAAGGGCTCCCAAATTTTAGGGTTCCAAAAATTTTGTGAATAGTTTTTTATTCTTTCTTTATATTTCGTTTTCTTCATTTTTATAATTCGATTCCTTTTCTTTTAATTTCCCTTTTTCCTTCTTTTCCTTTTCACTATTTTCTTTCTGTTGTTTAATTTTCTCTCTTTCTTTATTTTGTAACTAATATTTTATTCTTTTGTTTATTATTTCATTATACATGCTACTTGTATTAGTATTCTCTTATTTATTTCTATTTCATCTTTTTTCTTCTTATAATTCTATTTTTTCTATTTTACTTTTTTTTCTTCATATCAATTATATTTTCTAAATGCTCACATTTTCTTCTTCCTGTTTTACACTTCTACCATTTATGTTAATTTTGAATACTAGTTTTATGGATTAGAGCTAGTCTTTGACACTTAGTAGATGATAACATGTCCATTATGTAAGAATTTTAATGAGAGAAAACACAATACTTGTTAGTTTGTTTAAAACTTTTTTTTCTTTTTGAAATTGATATTTCACTTTTAATTTAACTGAAATGAAGTTACTGTTGTGGGTGAAATTTTCATGAACTAAATTGATGGAACTTTCCGTAAGAAATAAGAAGTAAAATCATATGCACACAAGAATTGAGCTAGGAATATGGGTTGAAATATTATTTCCGTAATGCCCCCCCACCCCCCGCAGTGGGGTGGAGTTCTATTTATACAAGCGATCTGTTAGTTACAGACGTGGGTTAATGGATTGTTGTTCCCTCTCTGAGCTGTGTCTCCACGTGGGGTCCGTGCTCCGTGGGAATTGGGGGGGAGGGGAGGCTGTAGTGCCGCGGGTCGAGATTTAATTCGGGTTTGGGTCACTGATTGACTCTTGGGCTGATGGCAGCGGGTCGGTTCCTTGCTGGGCAGCTGGGCCACCTGTCGAGTTTTCCAGGTGGGACCAGGGTAATTTTTAGCGGTTATTATCGCAAAATTTAAACACATTCGTTACAAAATATTAGAGCCTCATTTTGTATTTGTCCATGGGCCTCCGGATTGTCAGGGGCGACCCTATTGAGCATTATCATGCAATTTGAGAAATGTGTCGATGATATTAGAGATGTGATAATAAAATCATTAAACATTTATGAAATGAGTCTTGAAATCCCATCAAGACCCACCATTTTTTAAGCCCGCGTAGGCCCCAAAAAACTCAGGATCGACTCATATACAACAGAATATACACAATAGAATATACAACAGCTGGTGTGTTAGAATGCACAACAGAGGAGGATCGTGATGTTATTTTTTAAAGACTCGCATCACTAGTCTACACTATAACGATACGAGACGCACCGATTCCAACCCTTCCTATTTGGGTTTATTTTCGCCGTTCTTCTTTGGGTTGGTTAATTGACGACAGTCCGTTCACAGTTCTCTCTCTCTGCAGAAGAACTCTGCCTCCTCGCAACATGTTCGAATGCGAAGGGTAGTTATCTCCGGTGAAAATGAATCCGGATTTCTCCTCCCAAAGCCGGCGGCCAGGGGTTCCCTCACTCTTACTGGTGCTCCTCGCGGCGGCGCTCATATCCTGCTTCCTTCTCCACAGAGCTGTCGAATTCGGAATCTCGAGTGGCGCCAACCTCTTCCCGATTTTCCACAACCGAGTTATCCTCTACTCAGTCAGTCTCATTTTCATCCTTATGTTGAATTTAGTTTCCTGATTTTTCAATTCGACGACTAGTCTCTGTGGTTTTTCGCGTGGATGAATCATTCCAAGGAGAAGTTGTTTCGGAGTTGCACTGCATAAATTGATAATTAGTGGTTAATCGATTCATATGTGTGTGTTATCATAAAACTAAAACGGAATCAGTAAAATGTAACTTGTTCATATCAGAGATACTTTGACAGGGATGCTAAAACGATGAAACAAAAAGAATCTATCGACTATCTTGTCCATCCCATATCTATGTTTCCATTAGCGGACTATTTTGTGCATATTTATATTAGATGTGGAAATCAACTTGTATGATTTTTGGATAATCAAATTTAAATAACGACAACACTGTTTGATGTATTGTATGTAAAACTTATGTATGAGTTTTGATGTTTGGGAGGAGATTTACTATTTTGAACAGACAAGCATTGCTCTGTGCAGCCCAAATAACATAAAGCTCAATTGACAATTATTATGGGTCAGGATAGTTAGCCAATTGTAGACACGCTTCAAAATATCTTTGCTTGTTTAATTAATACTTAATAGTAAATGTAATTTACTTCTAGAGTTGCATGATGTGTCCTTGAAAACTCATACAGGAAAAGACAGACTGATTGACGCTCATCCTGAGTTGAGACAGTGATATCATATTTTTATTTTGGCATGTTAGTGTTAATTATATTATCAATTGATTGTTGCCTTGCAAAGCCCATTTAGATCTTGTTTTCTCTTTTTTGATTCCAAGGGTGATGCTTCTTATTAGACTGCCTCGCTATGGTTGCTTGTTAAGTGTTATATTGGAAAAGAGAGCTAAGTTTGTTGCAGGTCGTCACAATTGGCTGATATAAGGTTCCCTATATAACTCATGTGCCATTAGAGTTTATAATATCTATGATGCTTGCATTGAATGGACCGAACCGCTCCACAATTATAATTGATGTAATGGAATTTATTTGATTTAGATTTTCCAGCTTGTATCACAGAATCTAACTTTAGCATAAAACCTATTCTACAGTTTGTTATTATTTTCTTCGTCATGTAACATTAGAGTTGTCATAGCATTCAATGAAATTAAAGAATTTTCGTTCGCCATGTCAATACTTCATTGAATTCAAATAGTGCACATTCTCTTGTTTATTGTTAATTGCATTCACATTATTACTAAAACTGGCTGTTTCATTTTTGTGTCAGAGTTTTCTTCTGCCAGTGATTGATCAGCGATGTTCTATATATGATTCTTTGGCATTTCATGAAGCACAAAACTTTG
The DNA here is from genome assembly GCA_001278415.1 of Ocimum tenuiflorum. NCBI lineage: Eukaryota > Viridiplantae > Streptophyta > Magnoliopsida > Lamiales > Lamiaceae > Ocimum > Ocimum tenuiflorum. The sequence goes on from AYJT01039191.1 coordinate 3,585, forward strand.
ATACCTCATCGCCTAATTATTTCATGGTTGCTGTAGGACAGTAAGGAATATAGCCTTGAAAGAGTTTTGAAGGCGGCTTCTACATCGGATAACACGGTTATCTTAACAACCCTGAATGAAGCATGGGCAGCTCCAAATTCAGTCCTTGATCTCTTTCTTGAGAGTTTCCGAATTGGAGATCAAACCCGCTGGTTATTGAACCATTTGGTGGTTGTCTCTTTGGATCAAAAGGCATTTTCCCGTTGTATGGCTGTACACTCCCATTGTTTTTCCCTCGTCACTGAAGGAGTCGACTTTTCACATGAGGCTTATTTTATGACCCCAGACTACCTGAAAATGATGTGGAGAAGGATTGATTTCCTAAAATCTGTTCTTGAAATGGGATATAACTTTGTTTTCACGGTAAGCTCTCCATTTCTCTATCTATTGAGCAACCTTCTCGTACATGCTAATATATGCAGTACCTTTTAGTTTCCAGGTCCAAAAATTGAACTCAGCATTTTCTCAAAAGCTTGGCTTCGATAGATGAAGTTTGATAGACTTTGAGATAATTTTCTTGGTTAAATTTTAATGAACAACAATCTCGCGTCTAATACTTTTGAACTCTTATATATTGTTGGAAGTGCATCATGCCTCATTCTATATGAAAATTGCTATTTTCAGATGAAGCCTCAATGGGCAACTTTTCAATCAACTCAAAACCTTGTATGTTGCATTAATATATTGTATTTGAACTTAACAGAACTTTTGGACATTTGTATGCAGGATGCAGATGTTATGTGGTTCAGAGATCCATTTCCTCACTTCCGTCCAGATGCTGACTTTCAGATAGCATGTGATCACTTCTCTGGAAAATCTGATGATATAGAGAATAAACCTAATGGTGGATTCAAGTTTGTAAGAGCAAATGCTCGGACTATAGAGTTTTACAAGTTCTGGCATGCCTCTCATGAATTATACCCTGGACTGCATGATCAAGATGTTCTCAACAAGATTAAGAACGACTCCTTTATCGCAGAGATGGGGCTAAAGTTGCGATTCTTGGATACTACATACTTTGGTGGCTTTTGTGAACCCAGCGAAGATCTGTACCAAGTCTGTACGATGCACGCAAACTGCTGCTTCGGGTTGAATAGTAAACTTCATGACCTCAGAATTTTGCTTGAAGACTGGAAAATATTTTTGTCTTCCCCATCAAGTTCGATGTCATCTGGTTGGACAGTTCCACAGAATTGTAGGTAAGGCTGAAGTTTCTGGAATACAAATTCTAATGCTTAGATGAATTTTTAACGTCGATTCACTAGTGCGCAGTCTCATAACCACAATCTGATATTTGCTGATGGTTGTTTTTTCGCAGTCTTGATGCTCTTGACCTGAACATGCAACAACCTGATCCGTCATGGCCAGACTTAGTTTGAGTGCCGATTTTTTCCAGGGGCCGACCGTGGACCATTGGAGGAAGACAATCATATAATAGTAGGTATTGTATCATGTTTGAGGTAAGTTCTGTAAATCTCTTCTGCACACGGGAAAGAAAAGGCAAAACATGACTAAAATTGTCTTTGTATATTTTTGTTGAGCAACTGAGCAAAGTCTATATCCTAGTCTATACTTCAGTGTCCATTGATGCATTGTTGTTTCGAATTTTAAGTTGCAATGAGGCATTGGGAAATTTAGCGGTGTAGATTGTTATCACTGGAGCGTTGGGGATAGCTAGGGCCCGGAATAGGCTAGACTTTCTCTTAGGTTCCGTTTATTTACAATTTTTTTTTTTCCGGAAAAGTGCTTTCCACAATTTTGAAAAATGTGATTCCCTTCAAAACAATTTTATCTATATCTTTCCTCTCTTTTAGTTAAAAATGTAATTAAATTATTTATCATGAATTTTTAGGGTATTTTACTTTTTTAGAAGACCTCTGCAGTTCTACTACAATTTGCTGACTTGTATGGAGAAATGAGGGTACACTTGTACCGCCAGTATTTTTCAATATTATATATATACAGACAGACACATAATTATACTCTCATTATATATTTATATTTTTACTTAAAAATTTCATACCCTAAAGTCTGCATCCATCACTGGCCTGGCCTGCTATAACTTAAGTAGGTTTAAATATAGCCTATTACCATTTCTTTTAAACTTAAGTACGAATACAATATTACAATTAATCCCATCCTGATGTCAACATGTAGGTCCTAACCCTTGACCATCTTTCTTTTTGGTACAAAGGATGAAATGGCTAGCACTCTAAGCTAGAATGGATCTTGGGAGCGCCATTCTTATCGAGTCATAGTTCAGCCATGTCTTCAGCTGGTCTGGAGAGTCGTCTAACTCCTGACATCACCACATAGACTCGAACCCTTGATCTTTATGATCATAGAAAATGTGCTTACCCACTTGACCCGAGGTGATAGACAATATAGCCTATAACTTGCTGTAAGCTTTTGTATAGCTTAAGGCCTTATAGCCTCTATTTTTTTAGCGGGTAGGGCACAAAAGCTTTCAAGTCCATTCGAGTCCATCTAAGGCTCTATTTGTTTTCTATTTTAAAAAAGTTAAGTATTTAAAAAATTATGAGAAATTATTTGTTAAATCTTTTAGTTGAGGAGAGAAAAAATTACAGATGAATCATGAATATTTTGAAGGGTATCACTTTTTTGAAAGTTGTGGAATGCACTTTTTTTTGGGGAAAAGAAAAAAGTAAGTAGAGCCTAAGAAGAAAAATATTAGTATTTAGATTTTTTAAATATTAAACATCTGATATATTTATTAAATAATAAATATAGGTGTAACTCAGTATAAGTTATATTAATATATTATAATATAAGTATAGATTTTGCCTGATATTACTTTCATTTTTTCTTTTCCTTTTCTTGTATTTGTGCTGTAGAGAGCCAGATTGTAGTGAGTTGGGAGTTGTGGCAGGCTGTTGCTGTGTCCTGATGCCTGTGAAATCCCTTAAATTTTGTTTGTCAATAACTATATATATTTACATGTGTATTCTTTTTTTAGGTGGTAGAAATGTGTATATATACTTGGCCGTTATTAGTGTGTTGAACTGAAAAATATCGACTCAATTTAGATCAATAACCATGATTTCTATTATGTTTACGAAAGGGAAGCAACTAAAGAGCTTCAATTAACTTGTGCCCATGCCCATGGTAGGCATTGGTGTGTTTCTAGTTATCACCCCTAATATGTACAAAGTAACTATAATTTATAACTGATGATAAACAAAAGTTCAAACTCGTAATTCAATTGGAGAAGCTATTGGTTTATTTTTCACAAGTATTTCGTGTTATTTGAACCAATTGGAAAGAATCGCCCAAACCAGCACTAAAACAGAACATCAATTTCTGATGCTCTCCATTTAGTATAGAACTGAACCTGAAGATGTTGAGGCCATAGCTTCGACTTCACTTGGATCCATCCATTCCATCTTCCACGGAGCAATATTGCCGGAGATGTTAATGGTTGTTTTACCGTCTGGAGCAACGCCGTAATGCAGTGAATCGTCGGCGAATTCGGGATCCATTGACCACCAATACAAGCTGGGTTTCCATTCTGCCTCTCGGAGGACTTTCAGTATTTCCTTTGCTACAAATTTGCTCCCTCCAGCAGACAAATGAATACCATCACTGGTACAAAGAAATTTAATCCCATTTTGTACGAGGACGCCAGATTCCAACTATTATTCTTCTATATTTTAAATTATAATGCTCCATCCAAACGAAACAATCTAGTTAAATCACACCAGCAAAACCAAACGTTCCATTTGTTTACCGTATTTTTTCTTAGGAAAAGTGCATCCCAGAGTTTTGGAGGAGGGAATTCCCAAAATACTTTCAAAATTCATCAACATTTTCTCTCTCCTTAACTAAAAAATTTATGAACAAATGAATTCTCATTACATTTTAGGGTACTTCAATTTTTCAGTACGATTTTGGGTGGTAAAAAAAAGACGAACCAAAATAACCATACCAAGAACACCGAAATGAAAAAATTTAGCCAAAAATCGAAATTGTTGTTCGATTTTTCAAGTTTTACCGATTTTTGAATAAATTAGTAACTATAGCAAATATCAAATATGTAAAATCTGCACATGATCTAAGAATAAAATGCAAACAGACTAATCATTTAGAAATCATCAATTCAACATTCAAAAACAAAATACAAATAATGGTTAGATAGTTACTTACATTAAAATTAAATTACATATATAATTCCGTTTCCTCGACTAAAAAATCCGACCAGAAAACCAAAATTTTTAAAAAAGAAAAACTAAACTAACCAAACAGAAAAACAAAAAATGCTAAGCTTATTTTTGCTATTTAAGGTTGTTGCTCACCCCTACTCATTTGTTCACATGCCTCAACCAAAAAAAGTAGCAAATTTCTGCACAAGTCTGAGCGTAGGGGTTTGATTTTTTATGAGTAAACTGTATTTTTGGTTTCATATGACATAATCTCGTTTCATTTTGGTTCCAATAGTTGTACTTTCAGTCTCATACTTGTATTTTTATCCCACCGATAATTTTTTTTTGCACATTTAGTTTCAAAAAACTTCTATTTGGGGTCTCAGTTATGTAATTCATTCACAAGATAAGTTGTGTATAAAATAGTATCTAGAGTAAACTTATGGTGATGTATATCAAAATTTTTGGGACTAAAAAATAGGACAAAAAATACAAGTATGAGACTAAAAGTGCAACTATTGGACCAAATTGAAATAGAATTGTGTTCTCTGCGACCAACAATGCAATTCAATCAATTTTTTACGTATAAAGGGGACAATACTATTGTTGGGTATATTTTATTTGGTATAACATCCATAGACATACGATTCAGTAAGAAGTAAGAACTAGTTTAAGCAAGTAGAAATGGAGCTAACAAAATCTTGAACAACATTATTAGAAAACATCACGATTTATAAGGAATGTGATGTACCTCAAGTAAGCAGCCCCCCAATCATCTCTGTGCTGGAAACCAGTCCACAGATCTATAACTTTCACATCCATTTGTCTGCACAACTCAATCAAAGCCTTAGAATATAAACGACAAGCCTCGTTCGTTCGCTCTTGTTTATCGAACATGTTGCTGCAGAGAGAGAGTTTTTGAGATTCAAACAGCAGCAGAAATGTAGAGAGACTTAGCTATGCTCACCCATAAAACTGGAGAATCATGCCCTCATGTACAGGAGGACTAGTAAGAAAGATTATCCGAAGCTCCTCCCCAAGACTCTAATATCATGAAATAGACATGAAAGCGATTTTAAGGTTGTCTTGATTTGGATTCAGAAAAGTGGAAGTATCCTGAAAAAGTTAATATTAGGTACTCGTTTACGTTTTTAGTTAAGGAGAGAGAAAAGGTAGAGTAGCGTTTTGAATTAATTTTCGAGGGAAGGTTGTTTTTAGGAAATGATGAGGCCTCTTTTCCTAAAAAAACCGAAATTCAAACCTAGCCTAAAAGCATGAAAAATACATGCGTCTTGTCAAGAATGATTATAAAAACATGAAAAGATGTGGATGCGTCAAGAATGACTAAGTTGGGGGATATCATGTTTGATCGTGAGAGGCCCAGAATTGAAAATCGATTGCAAATAGAACGACTTTATTATAAACTAGAAAATATGTTGAACAAGTACAAATTGTCGTTTGTCCCTCAAATTTAATTCTCAAAACATGACTCAAGTAAGACTAGTGATTCCTATGAATAGGACTGGAAATATGACTCGGAAAAGGAATTAACTGACTCCAAGGAAATAACCATATACTGCTTTGACTCAATAAGGAAATAACATCGAATAATACTACTTCTGACCCAATAAAGAAACATAAATCACTACTTATTAATTCAACTAAAACTATCCAAACTTAAAATCCAAATTCAAATAAAGTATTACCTCTTCTATCCAATTGATCGTATTAGAATACTGATATAAAAGGAGGCACCTTGTCTATTTATATTGGGGGTGAAACATCATTGTTGTTTGTTACTAGATGCCAAAACATTCAAAATAAGTTCACCATCTCGGAGTACAAGTGGGTAAACATATTTTTCATAATCTTAAAGGTGTCAAGGGTTCGAGTTTATGTGGGGGCAGTAAGGTGGAGTTTATTATAATATTATACTTAAAATTGAGTGTGATTGTATAATTGATAGCATCTAGTATACCAGAAATATCAATGAACCCGATTATTGCAATTGCTCGGGAAACACTCTTTTCTCACACAAGTTGGAAACAAGGAATTGAAACTACTGCTGCAAGTAGAGTCCCTTAATTCATTGTACTGTGCTCGTGGTACGGTACGCATGGAAAGATAAGGAACAATATATTCTTGGAGCAGATTGGATTTATTCAATAGCATTCTTTATTTATTTAAAATATTATCATTAGAGATGTATTAGAATTTGATATGATGTTTACCCTTTCAGAATTAGAACTAATTGTCGTTGAAACGAAGACTGGTTCAGCTATAAAAATCAAGAAAAAACCTCAGGAAAATCAATGCATATGCATATGCATTACCCTGAGATGAAGAGCAATCTTTTGCATGTTTTCGATGTATTCGGGAAGAGGGACATGAGCACCTAGGCCACTCGGGTGAGGTTGCATTGCGTCATTTCCTCCAAAATATACTATAACTAGACAAGGATGACCAGCAGCATCCTGAATTTCAAAGAGGATCATAATACATATTCTCTTACAACCAAAAGTGCAGTTTGAATAAATACCTGTGGGAAAATCTGGTTTAAGACCTTAAGAGCATTCCTTGAGTTCCATCCACTGTATCCTCGTAATATTATGTCTGCCTGTAACAAAAATATTCCAACGTTTCGAAATTGTATGAAAACAACTGAACAAGAATAAACAAGAATACAAGGCTGTATAGATCGATCACAAATCAGATGGAGTCCTATAGTGGTAAAGATGAGAAAAATGTATCCAAGGTGTAGGATATACGACTACAAACACTTGACACTAACCAACTAACAACCTAAAAACTAGTGTCCATCACATTAAAGGTCAAGAGTTCGAGTCTATGTAGGGACATTGTTTAATATTGCACTTAAGTTCAAAAAAAGAAAAAAACCATCGACACGCGTGGATAACTACGACTTAGGCTCCGTTTGGTTTGTGTTTTAAAAAAGTTATGAAAAGTTGTCTGTTTGTAATTCTTTTAGTTAAGGAGAGAAAAAGTAGAGATGAATTTTGAATTTATTTTGGTGGGAATCAGTATAGTGCACTTTTCTGGAAATAAAACGAAATCAGACGCAATATCCCCTGGATTGCTAAGATATTTGTTTTACTCTCTGGCTAGTTTTCCCTTGGAACTTGTCCTCCAACTTTCTTATTCGATCATCTCCTTTGAAATCCCTCTCAAATGGAACTTCTCTCTCTAGTTGAGTAAGTCAATCACTCTCCCTTGTACAGAGATATTTCACTACCTCCACACACTCTAGTCAATGTATGTATTATCTTCCGCCTCGTAAAAGGTCAATTTTGACCCCACGGGAAACTTCATCCCGGACACGAGGGTACTAAGGCCATCTCCAACCATAACTCTATTTCCCATTCAACTTTAACTCTATTTTCAATTTTTCACTATCCATCTCCAACCATCAACCCTAAATTTTTCTCTACAATAGAATATTCCATTTGAATTCCTCTACTATTCATTTAATTTTTTATTTATCAATTTTATATTTTATATATTTAGATATATATTACTTTTAATATTAATAATTTCAAATATTTGTTTAAAATTAATAATTATTATAATGCATACACTTATGTACAATAATTATTTAATTTTTATATTTGAAATTTGAAATTATTGAA
>AYJT01039259.1:0-16441 GCA_001278415.1 Ocimum tenuiflorum
TCCGATCGTGTTAAAATATTCCTATAATATTTTTGGAGTATGTTTTATTGAAACAACCAAGTTTCGAATATTTATCGGCGTTTGGGATTTCTATACATCGCCTTACGACATTTCCCAGAAATTCTCAAAATCGTGATAATTTGAGTTCTACTCGCACGATTGGGATTCCGAAATCACTTCTGAAAATTCTTACTGAAATTCCTATCTAGTGAGCTATAATCTAACACAATTCAATTTAAAGAAAACGTCAGTTAAGACAAGCTATGCCTAAATCGAAGTCGCATGCATACATATTAGTAATTTAAATTATGGGGTGTTACATCCTAACTGAGATTCATTCGAATACTTTCGTGAGTCAAGGCTCATCCAACATCTTTATTTGTTCTTCCCACCTTGCTGCCAAATCCTCAGTTGTTTTGTACATGAAAAACCTCAACCTTGAATTCTATTATATGTCTCACATTTGTTTTTCGCTGGAGATGGTAACTGTTTTCATCCACCGATTGTGATACTTGTATCTGCAACCCATCATTCTCCTCGATCAAGAGTTTGTTCATAACAACAACTTCATAGTTACAGCTCGAAGCCTTGAGACTTTCTTTCTTTATTTCTCTTTGCATTTGTGTTTCAAATAGAGAAGAATTTAAGAAATAAAACTCATTTGACATGGTAACCATAATATACCTTTTCATGTAACATATATCATTTTCAGTAGGTGATTGTTCGCTTCAACAATTATGAACACCGCATTTGCAAAATTAAAATATATGTAACAAACATAGTATTGCTTTATTATATTAGACGGATTGTATTAAAACTATAATATCAACAATTGATTTTCCCTACTTGGCCTGTAATCTTGGATTCTAGAATATGAAAAATTTTCATCTTTTTCCCCCCAAAATACCAAAGTATCATTTTAATAGTAAAAAAATTAATATCTTTGTGATGAATTGAATTGAAAGAAACAACATTTAGACTCTTGTTGTTGTGTCTCCTGTTTGTCTTTTTTAGTTAAAGTGAGAAAAATTAGAAATCAATTTTAAATCTATTTCGGAGAGAATCACTTTCCTGAAAATTGTGATATGTATTTTTCAGAAAAAACGTAAACAAATAGAGCCGCTTTCTCTCTACTTTTCTCTCTCCACAACTAAAAAAATCTAACCAAACAATTTTAAAGAAGTTTGTAACAATTTTATATAACCATTCTTCTTTTTTAGTTACTAAAATTTACCTTCTTTCATAATGATCCGTTTTACTCTGTACACAATGATCCTTTTTACTCTATACACAATGATCTTTTTATATGGCCTTAGTAAGAGTATATATCACAATTCTTCCACAAGAAACGAAAAAATTCAACTGCCAAAATCTAAAATATATAGAAAAATTAATTTACATAAGAGAGCAAGCTGTCAAAATAAAATTTGAACTTTTCAACTCCGAAATATTATCCAATATATATCGTAAATGATATAGCCAATTCATGCGCTTGTTGTCTGTTCCTACTTCCTAAGACATTTATACAGAAGGATGCATAAATTCAGTACAATACCATACTATAGATGAGCAAAACGAGAATAATGTAATTAATTTATTATCATTTTTCTATTTTCCTTTTTTTTTTTAATTTTACTTTCTTTTCTTTTTTCCTCCTCTTTAATTCTTGTCTTCGTCCACTAAATATTTTATTTTCTTTTGTTTGAATGTTTTCATACATTTTCATTTATTTTATTTTGTTTATCTTTTTCGTTGTTTCAGTTTCGCACATTTAATTCTTTGTTTTTATTCACCTTTGTTTTTATTATTCGAAAATTACATCAATTTAAGGCAAAAACTTGTTTTAGATCGCGTAAACGATTTAGACGATCTAAATAGTAATTTTCATCAACTCAAACCCATACCCGCCTTCGACTCTAAATCCAAATCCATATCCTCCCTGAATTCTAAATTCAAATCTTGTTTAAATGATTTAGACGGTCTAACGGAGGAACTCCTTATATAATTTAGGCCGTCTAATGAGAGACCTCATTTCAATTTAAACATACAAATCAATAAATAAAAAAAACGCATTACACGAAAAAATCACAATAAAAACTACTAGTACCAATTGTTGTTATATTATTAAAAATGAAATTAATTTGAACGAAATCATCAATATAAGATACACTACATTGATTTGATGATAAAATGAATACATTAGACTGGGATGAGATGAACAGCCGGTAAAAAAGTGTTTTATCATAGATTGAATTGCAGCGGTGTTGAGGGTTGGAGATAGTATGAGCATAATTTATGTTTCCAAAAATAAAATGGAATTGGTATTATTTATTATTGGTGTGTGCTGGGGAGAATCGCAGCATTAGAAAAAGGAAAACAGAAGGGCAATAATGAATATTATGTCGGTGGAAATTGGAAAAAAATTGGGAAAATCAATCCGAGTATACATTACGCCCTAAATTTACAGATCTACACACACACACCTACACCTGTGTGTGCATCTGTATCTATTTTATATCTATCATTTATGTTCACCTGTCTTTACATCTGCCCCCGAATCATTTTCTCTCTCCGATCTCCCTTTTTGAGCCTCACCCTACACATGCACACACAAAAACAAATACATACACAAATTTAGCATCAACTACTTTCTCCTCTTTGACCAAATCAAGTTTGGTCAAGAAACCTCTTTAAGGTCCTTCTTTTATGCTGCTTCATTTATGGGGTTTATTCAGATTTTTGTGGATGGAAATGGGTTTTTGTTTATCTTTGATTTTCTGCTAATGGGTCTCAGTTGATTTTTATCCTGGAGATAAGGTTTCTTGTTTAGATTTTTGTTTTTCTGGGATTGTGACATTGACTTTGATTGCTCAGTGTATTTGTTCGTCTTAGGTGAATTGCTGGGTTCAAACAGCAAAAGGAGGAACTTCTTCGGGAGTTGTTTCTGTAAAAGTTGGGATTTTTGGGGATTCAGAAATGTTGATTTCGTGCATCGGAGTTGACCGAGATTTGGATATTTGGTAAAAAGTAACTTTCTCGAGATTCAAGTTGTGCAATTTGCTTTCTTTTTTTTTAACTTGTGAACAGTGATGAGCTGGTGATCTTTGTCGCTGTATATCAAATCAAATAGAAATGCAGTGGTCCTTTTGGGGTTTTTTTGTGTTTTTTTTTTCTCTCATTTATATAATCCTACTTTATGGCATTCATTAAACAGTTGAGGGAGATGTAATAGGAATTCTTAGGTTGATGTTGGTTCTATCCTGGCACGCCTTCAATCAGACAATTTTACTTTCTGAATATTTGACATTTGAACGAGTACATGACAATGTATAAACAACTTGTGAGAATGTTTAGCCTGTCAATACACCGCATCTGTTCAAATGCATGCTATGCTTTTGACTTCTGACTTGTTTATTGGCTATTTTTGCAAGCTTTTGATTCGTTATAGAGATGGAATCTATAGTTCATTGCACAGAGAATTGTATCCTGGCAATGATTACCTTTCATGGTTCACTGAGAGAGTCTGTTTTTCTCTTTCTGTTTTGTGTTTGCAGATTTATGAACTGAAGATACTCAGCATTGATTGCTTGGAGACTGTCTTGTATGAAGTTTCACGTAACTTCATAGTCGGTCTGCTGAACAGAGTAGTAGCTTTTGCGTTGTGGAAGTCTGAAGTTCCTTTTTGTCTGTATTAATTTCATTTGCTGTATTGGGATGGGCTGTCACTGTTCAAAGCTGACCTTCTGTTGTTTTAACTCGGAAACTAATGGACCTGTTCATGAAGCCAAGAATGCTGGTTTGTCCATATAATTGATATCAGGTTACTTACCGTTTATTTTCAGACATTAACTTATTATGTTTATGATGCAGAAAATGAGGAGAAAAGTGAAATCAGCGATTTACCTGCATTTCGTGATTTTTCCATAGAACAACTCAGGATGGCTACATCTGGGTTTGCAGTGGAGAACATTGTGTCTGAACATGGCGAGAAAGCTCCAAATGTGGTTTATAAAGGGAAATTGGAGAATCAGAGGCGAATAGCTGTCAAACGTTTCAACAGGTCTGCTTGGCCTGATGCACGGCAGTTCATGGTGAGAAGGAACTCCTTTCTGGAATCCTTTATTCATACTGCTCATTGAAGCTTATCGACAAATCTATTCTTGATTTTTATACTCAACTTGTCTCAATGTTGTGTTTTATTTCACCTATATTTTGTTAGCTTCTGTGGTCCTACAGTTTTAGGGAATTAGATTTGCATTGTACTTTCCATAAATAGTATAATGCTTTGATTGGATGGACTAATTAATTTTGACTAAGGTATGTAGCTTTTCAAAACTTTTGATGCTATTTTACTGCCTTTAGCAAAAACGTAAATGAACATTACTCTGTAAACTTCAGGAAGAAGCCAAAACTGTTGGCCAACTCCGGAACCACAGATTGGCTAATTTGCTGGGCTGCTGCTGTGAAGGTGATGAGAGGTTACTGGTTGCTGAGTTTATGCCCAATGAGACCCTTGCCAAACATTTATTTCATTGTAAGTACATTTTCTGGATAGTTGGTAAACTTGTCCAAGTTCAGAATTATTGCAATCAATGTGAAAGTGCTACTTATGTGGCGAACCTTAGTGCATTTATTGGTGCTCCAGTTTGTATAATAGCGTCAGGCCTTACTTCCATACTAGTGTCTAAATTATCTGCCCTTGTGGAAGATTTTGGCTTCAGTGATGGATAGCTTCTTTTATTTCTAAATATATTACTGGTCAAAACAGTCCTTTTTTGTGCAGACTCGTTTGATATGCAAGCAAGTTGATTGGATCATAGTCTATATTTGTTTTTTGATAATTCATGTATTTGAAGCATCCAAATTTTCAGACACTGTGTATGTTGTGCCGGTGGATGAAAATTCTTGATCTTTGAGGTTTGATTTTCAAAATTGGAAGAAAATTAACTGTTGGAGGGTAGTTCTCCCATCATGCTTTTGTTGGTTAACAACGAGAATTGTTTCAAGTTGAAACTCTTAGTTGTGTTATGGATTCTCATTTTCTATTGTTTCTGCTGTTTGATTCGCCTTTATAATGTCATGTGAATATGTTTCCTTTATTTATTTTGGCATATAAGTTGGCTGTGATTAGTCTAAATCATAGGTTCTTCTTTAAGTCTGTACATGCGTTCCTGTTGACTCCATCCGATGCAACCTATCTTGACTATTAAGTATAGGCTGGTAGCTTAGCCCAATACATCATGTAAAAGATTGAGGTCTAATTAGGTTTTCTACTTGCGTTCCTATAATCAGCTTGAAGCTATAACGTATCTCTGTAACCTACTTTTGTTAAGAATTTGACAACTGAAAAAGAAGACAAACTTTTTTCAGCCAAGGCGAACGAATCAAGTTGACAATTTTATTATACGTAATTTTACTTGTGATGTGTTCAATCACCTGTTCTGCCATCATGATATACTTTTCTTAAAATCAGGGGAAACGCAACCTATGAAGTGGGCAATGCGATTAAGAGTAGCTTTATACATTGCACAAGCTTTGGAATATTGCACGGGAAAGGGACGAGCACTTTATCATGATCTTAATGCCTACAGAATTGTTTTTGATTATGTAAGTGCCGAGTTCCTATTAGTTCTTTTCTCTTGTTGTCTGCACTTTTACTAGTCTTTAAAAATGTGTTTCTGATCAATGCTTTCCGTTGGGGTGTTTTGCAACTTACAGGATGGCAATCCCAGATTATCGTGCTTTGGATTGATGAAGAACAGTAGAGATGGAAAAAGCTACAGTACAAACTTGGCATTTACACCACCAGAGTACCTAAGAACTGGTATAAAATTCTCACTCTAAACGAGCAAAATCTACAATTGATGAGGGTGATAATTCATGAAACCTTAGAGGACACCATTTAGTTTTAAGACAGTAATGCGCTCATGACTTAAAAAGGAAAAAAAAAATCTTTCTGAATGATATGCAAGATTATGTCATGTTGAGTGTTGTGGGGTTAACTTGAAGTTTGGATGACTCAAATATTATAATATTTTGGTGATAGTTCGATTCAGTTTCCTGTATGTTGGTTTGATGTGCATTTCTATTTTCTTGTTGACACATATAGAATCTTTTTCTTATAGAATCTTTTTCTGCTTCATATGATATAAATTATGTAATATTCGAAGCAATACAGCATGAATATATAACATTTTATGCTTGAGAAGTCTGCTTTGCTTGGTTTATCTCCAACTATGTGGCCATATTCAAATGATTGACTGAGATGCTGGGTCTTTTATTAATAAGGAATTAAGTTATTGTTGTTGTTTACTATTTCACGATATCCCTGAAAAGGAGGTTAAGTATGGCACTCAGTGTTTGAGCTATCATCGATAATAAATGAAGTGAATAATGTAATAGAACATGTAATTGCATTTGACTAGCTGTATTCTTATCTCTAAAAGAAAAAAAAGTGGCTTTGGTTTTGGGATTTGTAAAGCTCTTTTAGTTTGATGAAGGAGATGTTCAGAAGTTAATTATTAAGATCATATCACAGACCTTATATAACATCATGCCTGAACACGGGGACATGCTCAAGAAAAAGAACTTTAAGAGGAATGTACGTTCGTAGAAAAAAGCTGCTGGCTGATCAAAGCTGGCAGATAATTCACCTCTCGATACATGAATTCTCTCCTATGGCTTTTCCTAGGCAAACTCTGATGGAATATTATGCTTTCACTTTTTCATGGGTATTCTAGGGAAATTATAATGACTCTGTTGAAGCCTCTAAATTGTTGTTTGTCTGATAAAATCATTAGAGTCAACTAATGAGTATTGTTGATAGCTAAGATTGCTCCGAAGCCTTTGACGGTTAGTTTGATATTGGATAAGGGAAAGGGAACAATATACACTTACTTTACATTTGGGTTCTAATCCTTTTTTATGTTCTCACAAGGTATCTGTTTTCTGTTCTGTTATTATATTTCATTCATCACCATGCAATACACTCCTATTTGTTTCAAGAGATTATTGTCATGAATTCTTTGAACTCTCGTCAATGCAATATGGACACCACGATGCTGTTGGATTTTAAGATTTGTGACTGGTGAACGCTGACCTTCTGATTTTTCTGATTATGTTAGGAAGAGTTACCCCAGAAAGTGTAATTTACAGCTTTGGGACGCTATTGCTTGATCTTCTTAGTGGAAAACATATCCCACCAAGTCATGTAAGTACTTTTGACTCAATTAAACTAAACCATTATTAATTCTGGTAGCGTTTTGGAAAGTAATCGTTGAGAAAAGTTTAAGTTTGAGCTGGATTTGGGAAGTTGGTTGTCATGTTTGATGCTTGGGATCATGCAATCATTCATCTACGTTAAAACTCCTTTAGTTGCATCAAAGCCATATTTAATTTTCCAATGTCAGCATCTGACATATTCATCCTCCATAATTTTGAAATCTGAATTGTATTATCCTTCTTTTTTGTTTAACTTCCGCTCCCACTAAAATTTCCAACCCTATATAGGAACTATTCTATGTTTTTATTGCACCTGAGGTGCCTTTGCCCCAATTATTTCCAAGATGAAGTGGTGAACCCTCACCTGTGCACCTTGCATTTCTTGGTCAACTTGAAGCTCAAGGAGTAGCGTTTAATATTTGAATCTGTTCTTGTGATTGGAGCAATGGTTCGTAGATTGACCAACCTGATTATGTACCCTGGATTCTTAATTATGTGACGTTAGTTAAGAGCCCAAAACAACAATTAAATTGTGATATAAAATACTTTCGGTGAGATCTTGGGACAATGTATGAGTAAATAATTCCAATCTTCATATCCTATCATCTTATATAGACACAATGAAGAATCTCAATCTATCTTAAATTGAATGGTCAAACTCAATAATACTAAATTAAATCTTAATCTATCTCTAAGACTAACTATGATTAAATACTTTAAATTAAATAACGATCCCTATCCAAGCCTACCTCGTCCTCTTTTCATGAGTATCAATTGCTGACCCTCAAATAAGCCTTGCCCTCAAGGCTGGAATAAAAATAATCTGCAATATCTTCAGTTCCTGCATTGACTATAATCTGTTGGCATGGATGGGGGCTTCTAAGGAGGCTCGACTAGCACTACAAACAACGTTCAATGCACTGTTGCTCTTGATATGGTGTTTCTAGCGAATTATGTTGAAAATGCACAGAAGGTGCTGCTTAAACATGCTGACAAAGTTTGTTTTTTAAAAAAGAGAAGAATCGCGACCCTAAAGTAGATGTTAATTTTGTCCTTTTCATTTTCGGCATGCCATGGACATCAAACAAATGAATCTCTGTGTGCGGTGCAAGTTCAGAATCTGAAGCAGGGAATAAATTACCAATAGTAGAGCAGCAGGAGTGACTTCCTCCGGGTCTGTAGACATCTCCTTGAGTACTGTTGGCGAAGGCCTGATCTACGACGAATTAATTCCAGCCTTCATAAAATAATAAATCTTACAATCCAACTCCCATATATAAACACAATGAAAATTCCTAATATTCCTGAAATATGTGTGGATAAACTTAATAAATACTAAATAAATCATAATGTATATTTAACAATGATGAAATACCTTAAATTGAATAAAAGTACCTACCTAAGCCTATCTCTTTCTCTTTTCATGCTTATCATACTTGTACTGTTGTACGCCAGCTTTCCATGAATTTGATTGTAATTTAACTACTCATTTAACATTCAGCGTCTCTTATTTCTTAGTTTCTTGCAACCTAAGTTTATATATGACATTACTATTTTACATTATTGGTGCAGGCCCTTGATTTGATTAGAGATCGGAATCTTCAGATGTTAACAGATTCTTGTTTGGAAGGTCAATTTTCTAATGATGATGGAACGGAGTTAGTGCGTCTAGCTTCAAGATGTTTACAATATGAACCCCGTGAGAGACCAAATCCAAAATCGTTAGTTGCTGCATTGATTCCGCTTCAGAAGGACACCGAGGTTGGTTCTTTTCCAAAACTAAATTAACTTTAGTTAATGATTTCATCAAAAGTCTTCACTTTATGGTATATGTTTTCATGTTCTTATAGTTGAAATTAGACATGCACAGAGGACATAGATGCACCATAAATTAGCTTTTGAATATATCTTTATCAGATGAAGTATGAACGCATTGGACTGTGGTCGATTCTTTAAGGCTAATTCTGAAAAAGCCCTAAAAGAACTAGGATGGCTGCTGTTAGGGTTTAGTACAGAAATATAATTGTTTTATATAAGAGGAAGCAGATCATATGCTGAATAACTTGTGTTGGGTTCTTAGGAAGCACTGCATGCAAGTATTTCTAGCCTCATCATTGCAGCATATTATTGGAAATGATTTAGAAGTGTGTAGGCCTCAAATTCTTGTTCTTTCAATGCTCGGTCCCTATATTGAATTTATCTGCTTATTGATGGAAGTGATGGATTATAATTTTACACTTCTTCTACAGGTTCCTTCTCATGTATTAATGGGTATACCTCAAGGTGGAGAAGTTGTGTCTTTGACAGCCCTTGGTGATGCATGCTTAAGAATGGATTTAACTGCCATTCATGAGATATTGGAAAAACTTGGTTACAAAGATGACGAGGGAGCAGCAACTGAGGTTTGTTCCTTGTTAATCTTTTATCTGAATAAGACATTCATGTTAGGGTACTTGTGGGATATTTTAATCATGAGACTGCAGCCATCCCCTTAACATTATCAAATTTCCTTTCCTTTCACAAATGAGTCGGGTGTTTCATATTTGGAGGCTGGTTGTTGCAGAAGCCTGACTAAGAAGGCTGGTTGAGTGCGAAATTTTTGATTTAGTCAAGTTCATTAAGTTTGCTAATGGCAAAAGTAGTTTTCATTTTCAGTCAGGAATTTGATGCTCTTTGCGGTATAGTCTGAAAAAAACCTTTATATGGGATGACCTTTTTGCTGTGTTGCCTGTTGGGAAAGATATTATTAGCATTCTTTTCCACCCTGTCCTGTCCATAAAGTAATTTCTTTCAACTACAGAAGCAGTGTGTTCCCCTTTTCTATGTCAATCATTATCCTTATGTAATGCGATCAACTGTATGAAGTGCTGCTATATGTAGCAAATTCACAAGAAGAAATCTATTAATACCCTTAATGTGGTATTTATGACCTGCAAACACAAAAGTATTTACACCCGTATTTTGTGCAACTTGATTACCATGAAGGGTTGTTGCAATATACCCATACTATTTTATGGTTATATAATATTGTGTATATTAGAGAATGAGAATCAAAATTCTCCCCGTTTATACGTCTCGTCAGATGCATTATATATCTGTGCTTATTACATTTGAACTAATAATTGGATTAAAACATTATGGATTGCTAAAAGAGTAATTGTTTTCTCATGCAGCTTTCATTCCAGATGTGGACAAATCAAATGCAAGATACATTGAACTCAAAGAAAAAGGGTGATGTGGCTTTCCGGCACAAAGATTTTAAAGTTGCCATTGATTGTTATACAGTGGTTAGTATTCTCCAATTCGTGATATGGATTATGATGTGCGAAAGAGTAACACCTTCTAACTTGCGTTATTTATGCAGTTCATTGATGTTGGCACAATGGTTTCCCCAACTGTTTATGCTCGACGAAGTTTGTCACATCTCATGAATGATATGCCTCAGGAGGCCCTCAATGATGCAGTGCAAGCACAAGTTATATCTCCCGTTTGGCATATAGCTTCATATTTACAAGCTGCTGCACTTTTTGCTCTGGGGAGAGAAAACGAGGCTCAAATCGCTCTCAAAGAAGGTTCCATACTCGAAGAGAAGAGAAACGTGACATCCTGAGTGGGATTTTCTGCTGCTGAAGTTGTCTGTATTTGGACACATGTATAAATGGCAAGGGCCGTGATTCAGGGACAAGAACGATCAAAATTCCGAGCACTCTGAACAAACATCATCACATATAAGAGCGTAGTGTTGTCGTTGGCGTCCATGGAATTGGTTGATAGTGTTTTTGGCTGTTGAAGAATTCTTTGTCTACATGATGGGATGGGTTGTGTCCAACGTTGTGCTGCAAGTTCAGGATTTGTAGATGGTCTCTAATGAAGGTGATCTTTGATTCAGTGGCTGCAAAAGGGTGTCAACATGTTGATATAAAAACCTGTTGTTTTCTTAATGTGTATTTTGTTACACTGTCATTTGTTGTTTGTGGGTTTTAGACGATTTTTATTTGCTTGAGTAAATTGTCTGTATTTGGCATTGTTGTTTAACAAATGAGTGCTTGAATTTAGTTGAAAACAGATTTTAGACAACTAAGGATGCATGTCTATGCTATAGCAAGAGTTCTTGAATAAATTTTGCTGCCCATGATTTCTTGAAGCATTTGATTAGTAGTCACATGACGCTGTGTCTGGTATTTTTTTCACTGTAGGAAAGATTAGCAAGTGCGATATAAATATATGAATGGAGAATAGAGATGTATTTATAGGACTTGGGCATGTCTAAAGATATTAAAAGAATTCATTGATCTTGCCAATTTTATTATTAACTAAATCAGAATTAAAATATATGATTTGTTTATTATTGTGGCAGCCCGACAGGGGCATAAGGGATTTAAGAAGGCACAATCATACGATAAAGAATATGAGAAGATTTAAGCAGTGCGAGTGATAAAAGTATCATGTAATAATCAATTGGTCAAAATGAAAGAGTGATAAGTACAAGGGAACCAAATAAGCATGCTAGACAATTTGAATAAACTAAGGTATGAAAGAGTTCGATAAAAGGGGTCGCGTCGCAGTGGATATCATGAGAGTGAATAAGCATAGGGGTACAAGGAAAATCATGCAAACATGCTAAATAAGAAGGCAATAAATTCATGCATGGGTAGTCGCAGAGGAATCTAGGTCATGCAAGATAACGCGCGATAGGTAAGTAGATATAAAGTTTAAAAGTCCAAAGTCCATAATACATCAACACCAATAATAGGAGAGTTCATGTATGAGGACACGACCCTCGGCTCAGCATTAACATTCATCCAACATAACATGCATCCAACGTATCAAAAGCAATTAATAAGCAACAAATGTCCAAAGAGAAGCCTTCATGAGAACCCCCTCGCACACGCCGCCTCCTCGTCACTTACAACTTGCATGTTTAGAAATACATGCAGGGACTAAGTACATTGATTGCACTTAGTGGATACATGCCTAAAAACTTACATAATATAGATGCAATATAACGTCTATTCAATCTCACAGGCCACATGGTTTTTCGAAATCCACATATGTAATCCAAAACAAATTTTACCTCATGAGGATCCTCATCTCATAATTGTGCCATCCATAAGGATGCCCTTAGCTGAACTAACATGCTTAAATCAATACACACACCATATAGATGCTATCAATTAGGGGTGACAATCGCGCGGATCGGATCGATCCGTTAGTGATCCAACCACTTAAGGGCCGATCCATATCTAATCTGTTAAGGATGTCTTTGATCCGTATCCGTACCCGATCTGTTAAGCTCAAATCTGTATCCGATCTGATCCGATATGAATCTGTTAAGCATCCGATAATTATCCAATCCGATAACCCGATAAGGATCCGATAACCCGGTAATGATCCGATGACTATTCGATCTAATAAAATATGAAATGATAACACGGTATGAAATATTAAAATTCAAAATTAAAATTTCAACTAAAAAATTCGCACCCACAATACAAGATATTAAAGTTCTAATATACAAATAAAAATTTCAATCATAAAAATTCAATTAAAGGGTATGGATTATGTATAATTAACATTATAATATATTAAAAAGTATAATTTCTTCACGGATCACTAACTGATATCCGTATCCGATCCGAATTTGCTCCGATCTGTGGATAATCCGATCCAATCCGGATCCGACACGAATCCAATCCAAAATTTTCGTGTTCTTATCAGATTGATCGGAAAATGATCCGTATCCGATAAGCCTATATTCAAACCCGAAATTATCGTGCGGATTCGTGTCGGATTATCGGATCGTGTCAGAAATTGCCACCCCTACTATCAATACAACCCGTAATGAGCTAGAGCACAATTTGCCGAACTAACGTGCTTAAATCAAATAGTGGGCAGATTCGGCAAGAATCTCGTAAAATACAGTAAAAATAGAAAACATGATTGAATTGGGATATAAATCAACACATGAACTCCAACAACTTATACTTGGATTCTACGAGAAGAATTTCTCACAACAAATGCACATTAGGGCAGATTTGTACACAAACTTTGTAACCGAAACAATAACAACAATTTGGGGCAGTAGATTTTCCGGATTTTTAATAATTTTTCCAGGAGGAGTTTAGGGATGATTTTTGGTGAGGACTCATTTTGGAGTGGAATATTTACTGTAAACATTTGAGAATTTTTGGAGGAGTAGAAATGCACTTTCAAGACCACATTTTGTGCACCGTATTCTAGACGACACCCAAACTTGTAAAAATCGGTATTAATTCCACAAAACTCGAAATGACTTCAAACTTGTGTCATATTTTCCTAATTCAATATATTTTAAAAAAAATTAAAATCAGATTTTTACATGGAGTAAAACTATAAGAAAATCGAACATCTTTGTAGTACGGTGGGCTGCCAAGTTTTGAGAAATAGATGTTTACCGGTAATTTAATACAAACGGCTTAGTTTGAAAAATTCAAATAAAATAGTAAAACTTTGAATCTTTGGCTCCCCTTTTACAGAAACATACTAGACATATGATACTTTAGGACCATGAAAATAGTTTTTGCAAATCACTCACCCATTAAAACAGTTCAAGCCATCAAGTTCATCAAAAATCAAGTTTCCAGAAACCAACTTCTGACTTCACCGATTTTTAATTACATTTCAAGAAACTATATAAAGCTAAATTTTACAGAAACACTTCATAACAAGTCTAGTTTACCATAAAAATTCACCAAAAATATATGACAAATATAAGTGCACAAAATGGTAGCGTGTTGGAAAGGTGCGCAGATTCTGTGACATTTATTTAGAAAAATCATAATAAATCGAAAACACATCCAATGACCATAATATCGGTGCCAAAATTACCAAGTTCAACATACTAAAATATCAAGGGCAGATAATAACAAGAAAGGGGTTGAATCTCACATGCAAGCTACTGTATAGAATCTGGAAAGTCAGGGCTACGGGTTAACATGTATTTTCACCAACAAATACCTATCAAATCCACAAATAACCTCATAGATGACCTATGCAACCTCATTACAGTAGCAAGGGGTTCATGCATATGGAATATCTCAAGCCCAATCAACTATATCAACCATCAAACACAGTATAAAACCATGGAAAACAATATTCAACATATCACCAATATATCTTGCAAAACCCGACATATAATCAAGTGTTCATGCAATCAAACATACCACCCATATGTATCCATGTCTCGTAGAGTTAGATTCATCCCAAGGAAGAATAATATCACAAGGATTAAGGGTGAAAACCTTAAGTGAGGCAGATTTAAAATGACAATTCTAGGCTTGGTTTCTTCCTTCTAATGACCCAACTATGCTTCCTTTTTGCTCCCAAGGTCATGTATATGATGTTGGGGACTCAACACTGGCGGACGCAGGTAGTGTCTTGGGGCCCCCCTAAATCGAAAAATGACACAGTTTTAGTAGAGAGGCGTCAGGTGTTTTCTCTCCGAGCTCCATTGCTGCTGGTGAAAAAAGGAATTGTTGTAGGAGGCTCTTGATTTCAGGGCCGGCCCTGAAGGAGTGTCGAAGGGGCGACCGCCTACGGCCCCCGATTGTTCGGGGCCCCTGATTTTCGAACCATAGTTTTGTAGTTTTATGTTGAAAAATCTTCTTGTTGTTCGATTTGTGGGGATTGAATATGAATAATGGTGTAAAAGAAAAACAAGATGGAAGCTCAAATAAATTTTAATGGCGTCTGGTTTTTAGTCTTTGAGTTGCAGACTTAAACATGAAGGAGAGAGTATTTGGGATGAAGAAGATGAGGTTATTTTGTGGGGCCCACAACTTAAACAAAAGTGAGAAATTATTTCTTTAAAACACGGTCCTCTAAATTTAAATCAAAATATCTGTCGTCTTTAATATAAAAATTAAGTTTTCAAGGTACTTTAATGTATTTGAACATTTAAATTTTCGACATACTATAACTTTTCTATTGTCAACTACGACTCCAATACCAAAATAAATAAATATATAAAATAGAGAACTATGACTATTGAGGTGAGGCATGTGGATTCTGTGATAATATTATCCGAAGTTGATCGAAATAAACATCAGAAATGGAAATTCCGGCGTCCTTATTCTTGGGGTTGAGTGCTAATATTGCTGTGATCTCACTATATCTTGGTTTTGCCAGCACTGGCGGATGCAGGTAGTGTCTTGGTGTCAGGTGTTTTCTCTCCGACCTCCATTGCTGCTACTGAAAAAAGAAAGGAAGGCGATATCCAGAAAAAGAGATAACGAGGGGCTCAAAAATTATGGTTGCCAGAAAGAAGATGAAGGAAAAAGAGAGATAATTTTGGAAATTGGAAACGCAAAGTGTGATTGATAGTCACGGTGGTGGTCGGCGTCGGAGTTGCTGTATTTTAAGTTTAACAAAGAAAACTTTCAAGAAGAAGAAACATGGCAGTGGCTATCTATTATTTCATTTCTTTATTCAAAAAAAATTATTATAATCTTTTTTGCTATTTTAGGCTCATCATTCCATTTCAATTATTAAACAATAATAATTGTTTAATTATTAAACGATATATTACTTTCATATTGTTTGAGTTTTGCGGCTTAAAGTTATACATTTAATATAAATTCATATTTAATTATCAATTCAGCTTAAATTTATGTTAATTGCAAATATAATTGAGTTTATTTTTGTCTTTTCACAATTTTTGTTATTAGTTTATTTTGATTTGAATTATAGATGATAGATAAAGTGTTGAATCTAGCCAATTTTATTTTGATTAATTTATAAGTTTAGAAAATTTGTTTTTCAATTTTCATTATATTTTATTGAATGATGGCACTATTTTCTGCAAGATTGACAAAGGATTAAGTATTGAGAAAAAAATTATATATTTAATTAACACAAATTTGAAAAGAATATTAAATACATGAAAGATTGATAATTGTCTATTTTATTACTATTACTATCCTTTAAAACAAAAATTCAATTGTTGTTATGATACACTATACAGCCCCGAAAGAAAATTTTCTGGATCCACCACTAGCCACCACTCTCCCCGCCGAGGGTGCTCTTTCTCGTTCTCCGCATCAAACTCAACACTCACGTGCTCCATTACTACGCCTTATTTTCCTTCACTGTTTTTCCGATCGCTTTCGCCCAAGCTGACGCTTTATTCATCTGGTCTTTGGTCGTGTTAATTTCTTCGTAATTTTTCAGGCTTGTTAAGCTG